>CAVNYN010221697.1:0-46393 GCA_963692815.1 Nyctanthes arbor-tristis
TTTACACACCTTCTTTTCTTGTCCTTTCACCACAAATCCTTCGGGTTGTTCCATATAAATTTCTTCGTCCAACTCGCCATTCAGAAATGCAGTTTTTACATCCATTTGATGTATTTCCAAGTTATACAGGGCTGAAATAGCAACTAACATCCTTATAGATGTTATTCTAGTTACTGGTGAATATGTATCAAAGAAATCCAGCCCTTGTTTTTTACGGTACCCCTTTGCTAATAATCGAGCCTTATACTTATCAATTGTACCATCTGCTTTCAGCTTCTTTTTGAAAATCCATTTGTATCCAATTGGTTTACAACCAGGTGGTAAATCTACCAACTCCCATGTATTATTCTTGGGGTATATGCTAAGCCAAAGGGGAATAGAAGCCAACCCTGACAAATCTAGGCTCTCATGCAAATGAAGTTCCCAACCACTGTAAAACAGGTTCAAAGTTTGACTGGCAGGTTGGCGGCACTTAACAAGTTGTTTCACGGGCCACCCATAAGTGCCAGACTTTCTTTGAAGTCATTAAAAAAGCCAACAAGTTCAAGTGGACACCCGAATGCGAGGAAGCGTTCCAGGAGATAAAGAAACATATGGCCTCGCCACCTCTACTATCTAAACCAGTTCCATGAGAGATTTTGTCTTTGTACTTAGCTGTCTCTCCAATGGCAATAAGCGCAGTCCTTATCAGATTAGAAGCCCTAGTGCAGCATCAAGTTTACTATGTAAGCCAAGCTCTCCACAATGCCGGGTTCTGGCATTCACCAATGGAGAAATTGGCCTCTTCGCTGATCATGGCCTCTAGGAAACTCAGGCCCTATTTCTTGAAGCATCCTATTAAAGTTTTGACCAACTACCCATTAAAGAAGTGCTCAATCGACTCGAACTGTCTGGAAGGCTGATTAAATAGACGGTTTAATTGGGACAGTATGACCTTCAAGTCTGTCTCTACCAAGCTATCAAAGGACAGGCCCTAGATGACTTTGTGGCTGAATTCACACCACCACTACAATAGGAGAACTCTGATCACCATCCTTGAAAATTGTATGTGGATGGCTCATCTATAGATAATCGAGCTGGGGCTGGAATCGTGCTAATTAGCCTAGACCTTCAATATTACTGTTAGGCTTTGCAGTTTGACTTTCGTGCCACTAACAATGAAGCAGAATATGAGGCATTGATCTTTGGATTACAGATGACCCAAGCTATAGGAGTCAAGTTCTTGGAAGCAATGAGCGATTCCCAGCTGGTGGTAAATCAAGTACGGGGGCTCTTTGAAGTCAAGGAAGAGTTGTTAATATCATATCATAAGCTCGCTCTCACTGAGCTGGCAAAGTTTACCCGAGCTAATGTGACAAGGGTATCGCGTGGCAAAAACTCCCAAACAGATGACTTGGCTACGCTGACAACCAGCGAAGGAGTTGAAACACTCAACTGTGTACTCATTGCCCGCCTAAGCTCGCTGTCACCTCAGAACGGATTAATCAACCAAGTATTACCGTCTTCAAGTAACTAGATGACCCCCCATCATCCAGTATCTTAAGAGGGGCATCCTACCTCTCAATCAGGTTGAGGCACAGAAAACAAGAATCAGGTCAGCCCATTTCACTATGGTTCAGGGATAGTTATATAAGCGTGGTTTTTCGTCCCCACTACTGAAGTGTTTAACCGCAAAAGAAGCACAGCATGCACTGGAAGAAATACACAAGGGAATATGCAGAAACCACACTGGGGGATAAACTCTCACTTATAAGCTTATTAGGTAGGGATATTATTGGCCTACCCTAAAGAAGAACGTAATCAAATTTTCCCAGACCTGCGATAGATGTCAAAGGAATGCACCTCTCTTGAGAAACCCACCGGCAGACCTGACGTTGATAATGAGCCTGTGGCCCTTCGCCAAATGGGAAATAGACCTCATTGGACCACTCCCAACAGCGAAAGTTGGGGTACGGTTTGCTATTGTTGCCGTGGATTATTTTACAAAGTGGGTAGAAGCCGAACCCCTAGCCAAAGTCACAGAGTAGAAGACAATTGATTTTGTGTTGAAGTCTCTCATATGCCAATTTGGAATACCGCATTCCATAGTCACTGACAATGGGAGACAGTTCAACAATGAAAACCTCCTAACTTTCTGCGAAAAACACAGAATACGGAAACACTTCTTAACACCTAACCACCCTTAATCGAACGGACAAGTCGAAGCGGTAAACAAAGTCATCAAGCATACCCTCAAGACAAGGTTGGACGGGTTAAAAGGGAGATGGGCAGAAGAGTTACCAGCCGTACTGTGGTCATACCGCACTATAGCTAGGTCCTCCATGGGAGGAACCCCTTTTAGTCTCACATTTGGGACGGAAGCGGTAATCTCAGTTGAAATGAAACTCCTCATCTTTAGAGTCAAACACTTTGACCAAGGGCTTAACACAGATTTTATTAATATCGAGCTCGATCTCATAGAAGAAAAGAGAGAACTTACTGCTATAAGAAACACCGTGCATAAGCAAAGAAGTGCTCGATATTATAACTCCAAAGTGAAGATTCGAGTGTTTGATATCGGGGATTTAGTCCTAAGGGGAGTGTTTCAGGACACCAAGGATGCAGTCGCAGGGAGGCTAGCTTCGATCTAGGAAGGACCCTATGTGATTTCTAGTGTTTTGGCAAATGCAGATTACAAGCTTGAAACTTTGGATGGTAGGCCCTTGCCACACCCCTAGAATGTCGAACACCTCAAGAAATATTTCACTTAATCAGAAGCAAAGAGCTTGTCTTGTTTTGGGACCTTATAAGGTCATCTTTTGTTAAAGCGTAGGCTTTCATAGAGTTCGGCCACAAGTGATAGGCTTATAAGCTGAGCTCCAATTCTTTTGTAATATGAAAGTTCAATATTTTTCACAGATCGAGTGTTGGTTTTGTCTAATTGATCGAGCTATATTGTTTGCATAACTAAAGTTTACAAAGAATGAGAATGACAAGTAAACCAGCGCAGCACTTAAACATTTCATTAAACAAAGTATTTACACATAATGCCTACAAAAGTTACCCGACCTGCCGGCCGGAGTAAATGCTTCACAATGCCTACAAAAGCTGCTAGCCAGCATAAGAAAAAAAAAGAAAGAAGAATAGAGAAATGAAAATAAGACATGTGGAAAGGAAGGTTAGGGCTCTTGGTTCTCCACCGACGGAGCAGCTCCTTGCTCAGTTCGAAGGTCTTCCTCTTCAGTAGAAACATCAGACAGTCCTTGCTTCTATTTATATGCCTCAAGCTCCTGGCGCAGGAACTCTACAGGATCGCTCGGCCAAGGCTGCTGATGATTTCATCATATGCAACCACATAAGTAAGGCTGAGGTCGGTATTGTGCTCATCAAAAGCCTTGAACTCTTCAACGGCAAAAACCTTGGTGCAGGCCTTGGCTTCTTCCACTTTCTTCTGGAGCTCAGCGGTATGACACTTCTGCAGACCCTCCCGAGCTGACTTCTCAGACATAGCCAGCTGCTCCATCTCTAGGGCATTATCAATTAGCCTTTTCACTTCGCCCTCAGCCTTTGACCTCCTACTCACTTTACCCCATGAGAAGAGTCTGAATGGGCAAGCTTCTCCTTCAAATGCTCCACCTCTTCTTTTCTATCTCTAGCCATCACTAAGGCCTTTTGCTAATAATTCAAGGCGTGTACTCGATTCCGGATGCTACGGTGTCCTCTATGGTCATACTATTTGACATGGATTCCTCTCTAACATTCTAGGCCCCTACCGGAGCCTCTATGGCCCACTGAACAGAGCGCGAGAGGTTCTTTGTAGTAGAAGGCATTGGGGAAGAAGTCTTATAGTACTCCAAATAGCACTCTGGGAACTGCCTCTTCATCTTTTCCGCCATCTGCGACCTCGTAGGATGAATCCCCAGTCAGTTTGGTTCAAAAGGTGGAGGAGTCATGCTGCCAGACTAATTCACAGGGTGAGCAGGGGGGAGCTCTTGAGTTGTCCTCTGAACCTCAGTAGCTCCACATCTAGTACTGACCTCAAAGCGCCGTACTGGCGCGTTCGTCAGTGCTAAGCGGACTCCTCATTAGACTGGTGCTCTACATTTTGCCTTTTTCCCGTGGAATGTGAAGGAGCCGGAGGATCTTTCCTAGAGCCGGCCTTCCGTGCTGCCACTTTTTGGGCTATTGAGAGTTCCTTCTATGGCATTCTTTTCTCAACAACTGGAATTTTGCGCAGGATGTGAAGAGCTACATATACAAATCACAGAATTATTAAAGGTGCTCTAGGGTAATCTTGACAAGACCAAAAGCAGTTTACCTTTGGGGACGAAAGACAACACTTCATTCGGAGGCACGGATATTAAACCCGCGCTAAACAGACTCTCCTCAGTCAATAGAAATTTGCACGAACTATGGAGTCCACCCTGATTAGCAATAGTTGCAATGTGCTTCAAATAATCCGAACTGACCTCTGGAGTTGAGATTCCTGAAAACAAAGAAAAACATTAAGTATTAGAGAACCTCCTGGCCCAAAAATAAAGTGGGCTAAAACTTACTACGTCTAGGTCAGTATAAAGTCAGGACAACAGCGTCATTAGGTCAGCTCAGTGGTGCCCAATCTCTGCCAACGTAAAACCACCGATCTTTCCAGTTCTTTACTGAGTCAGGTTGGTCAGTAATCAACGTTGCCTGACCTTTGCACTTCATAGAATAGTACCACCCAGACCCTATTACGTCACACACCCTGAACTCATAATGATAGCTCAGCTCATCAAATGTGGGTTTGGGGTTAGGAGCAATCTGGCTCGATGCAAGTCCACCTTCCTTGAGGCGATTGGCTACGAGAGAAGTAAGTGGAAACCAAACTCCAGCCCCCCAACATTCGCATGTTTACAGCCACGCAACCTTTAGAAGGACAGTCCACCCTCTCTGGAAAAGTGCCCCGAGTCCGGGATCCTATACTTTCTTTTCCAATAGTTCAACTCCTGCTCAGTAGCAATGGAAGAAAGGTCTCTGCAGGAAAAAGGCGATTTATATGGCCCGTATGAGGAGGAGGTCGTTGCCATATGCCTCATACATCTAGAGGACCGACCTCTCCGTTGGGAACTTTAACAGCCAAGGGAGCTGCCCCAGAACTCTCTTCTTCTTCCACCAACATAGCACCCTCCATCTCCGACCAAATCTCGTTGAGAGATTCATCAGCTGAACGAATGGCTTCCTCTCCAGATGATTTATCTGTGCCAATGACTTCCTCTACTTTCCTTTTTCCTTTGTCAGCCTCTGTTACTGCGGTGACGGAGTCACCAGTATCTCTTTGTAAAGGCATCTCGTTTTCGTAGCTCATCGTTTGGTAGAATGGGGAGTGGAAAGCGTTAAAAATACAGAAATACAAAGATTAGGAACCAGTTTTTTATCTGGAGCAGTTACCCACAAAGGTACCAGAGGAGAAGTTTGAAACACCAAGGAAAAAAATCCAACAGTAGGGCCAAAAAAAAGCAAAAAGGGAAAGGGAAGGAACGAAGCCCTTTTATAGAGCTAAAATCCCTAAAACTCTAGAAGCTCTAGGGTCATCATTGACGCACATCATCCTTTGCGATTCCCGAGAACGGCCAGACAAATTCATCATCGACACGGCAACATGTGTCTCACTACCCCTGGTAGGCTTGTTGGAGACTCTCGGTCAGAATAAAATTGCTACGAGAAGTCCCTTCTCTTTCTATTAGTACAATCGAGTTTATCCTCACCACGTCTCTCAAAAGGCAAACTTGAGAGGGCAATTGTTGGTAAGATGGCCGACTTGGCATGGTCTGTCCTATTTCTCTACCGTACTTAAAGATACCGAACTGGACGAGTTAGTAGAGGCAAGCGATCCCAGGCACACACGTAGATGGTAGGCAAATACACGTGTGCACCGCCCACTAGTTGGGCTAGACACGTGAAGCACATGCCCCAAAGTGCTCCACTTAGCCATATTTTCTATAAAAATCCACCGCCATGTTGATTGAGGGGATGGGCAAAATTGGATTCTTCCTATCATGAAGGAAGAAAGAATACTCTTAATTGGAGACTTGGTAACCAGAAAAAGGGGAAATAGAGAAGAACAATCAAAGATTATTTGATTGTTGATAACGGTTTAGTCCCAGCATAAATTGTTGTCAACAAAGTTTAAATTGATAAATTGGTCATTTTTATTATTCATTACCACAGGATGAGAATGTGGAGAAAGGTAGCCGCACCAGCTAGACAATGGTGGTTTCACACGTGGTGGATGTTTCGGTGGCTAGCTGTGGAGAAGATAGGCATGTGTATGCGATCACTATAATTGGGTGCAATCTCAAGTCTCTGGCCAACCTCGCACAGAGAGTGAATTTGCTCGACTGAATCATGGCAACTGTAGCATACTGTAGAGATGATCAAGTAGAGTAATGCTATCTCAAAGTACTGGTGCATAACACTATATCAGTGCAGTATTACATTGGGTATCGAATAATAATCAGTTAGACTGGATATCGGGTAATAGTAAGTTGATTTAACATGTTTTTGAATGGATAGTTATATTAACACCACATATTTTAGTAGAGATATTAATTTTTATGAGCTTCCAATCTTTTTTTTAACATTTAATTCCCTAGCTATTTTTCTTTACATTTTTCATGTTCTTAAATCATCTCCGTCTAAAATTTCATTAATTTGCTTTCAAATTGTGAAAAAAATATATAACCTTACTTTCCAATATTAGCAATTATCTTAAGTGAAAGATTGAGAGAGAATCGTCATCATAAACAAAACTTGTTAATCAACTGAAGTTCGGAAATAAAACTGTGAAGAAAAAAAATTGTGGATTGAAACATAAAAATAAGTAAAGTTGAAAAATATTTAATAAAATCAAAATGTGGTGCTATTATAAAAACTTTGAGTCTATGATATAGATATAACCAACCTCATTTAATACCAGATTAATTACCACTTAGATTGGTGTCATATGGCATTATTCAATCAAGGGTTTTTTTTTTTTTTTTACTTTTTTTTTGCTTTTTAGGCGGTTAAAAACAACTCTTTATTATGGGCTAATTGGCGCTATGAAACCCGAACTTTTCACATTATTGTGTAATCTAACCCCAAGACTTTAAATTTTGGCAATTCTATCCTTAAATCTCACTTTTTTGGCACAATCTAAATTTTTAAACATAAATAGACTATAATACTCTTAAATTTTAATTGAACTAAAAATTTATAAATAAGAAATAGATAAAAAATTAAAAAAAAAAACCATATTTTGGTTACATTTGAAAAAAAAAACCAACCAATTAGAATTTAGGGATTGCATTGTGTTAGATTAATCTACTTCACAATACGCATAAAATAGTATGGGGTGGACCGAATCGATGTGCTGGTCGAGTGATGCGATCGAATTTTTGATCAGTCTATCGATCTATTTATTATTATTTGTTCATTTGATAAATCTTTTCTCATTTATTTTGCATTTTTATTATTTTTAATTAAATAGTTGTTGCGAATAGATCAAGACATGCACTTTTTATCTATCTTACTTTGTGAAATTGCATATACTTCTCCATTCAAGTGGGTTCCATCGAGTTTATGGAAAATTGGGCATTTTTGTCATCATTATATTGGATATGTATTGATAGTTCTATGAACTTGATAAAAACTCGCCTAAATGAAGAAGCAATTTTATAATCCATAATCTCGTGGAGCGTGATAGATCATAAATGCTTGTCTTGATCTGTCCACAACGACTATTTAATTAAAAGTAATAAAAATGGAAAATAAATGAGAAAAAAATTAAATATGAAAAAAATAATAAATTGATCAATAGAGAGACGAAAAATTTGATCCCGCATCACCCGATCTGCAAATCAATTCGGTCCATCTCATACTTCTTTAGACGGATCATGAAGCACATCAATCCAATCCACTATTATCCCTAAATTCTGGTTAATTTATTTTTTAAAATATAGGCAATATATGTTTTTTAAAGTTTACCCATTTCTTATTTATCAATTTTTATTTCAATTAAAATTTAAGGACATTGAAGTCTTTTTAAGTTAAGAAAAGGTTAGACTGTGCAAAAAAAAGGGATTTGAGGTTAAATTTCCACGTTTCAAAGATTGGGGTTAGATCGCACAATAATATGAAACGTCAGGGTCAGATAGCACCAATTAGCCCTTTATTATGTGTATGACTAGTACTGTACAAGTAGCTACATAATTGGGTTCTAGAATTCTAGTATGAAACAAAAAAATGACATGCATGAATAAAAAAGAGACAACTATCTCTTTATTGTTACTTGTCAGCATTCAATTTTGCCACATCTTTGCTTTCACAGTGGGATTGCATATAGATGATAGTTATGGAAATTAGTTTATGAGGCAGTCGTGATTATCAATAGCAACAATACGACTTTTGTTATGAAAACCATCTATCTATTATAAGAGAAACCAAACTGTGTATGATTTCATGAAACTGCATGTGATTTATTATACTTTTTTACAACTAGGTATTTATAGCGTGATTTTGAGAGAAAAAATTAACAGTCTGAACTCTGACTCTGGAAGAAGAGAATTTAATTCCCTAACTTGCAATCTATAAATTTGTTGTGAAAAAAGAAAATAAATACAACAAAAACAAAAATACAGAAAAAATGAACCGTTATTCATGGGCCAGAGCCCATGAAATTAATTAGTGGACTACGCCTGTTGGGCTAATTTAGTGTCATGGGCAAGAAGAAAACAACAGTCATTATGAATAATTAATAAATGTGGAAATGCTTTTGACTGGTCAGTAAAACTTTAGAGTTCAAATTTTAATTTACTGAGACTATTCACTCAATTCAAATTGTTATAACGAAAATTATATCAATGACATTTTAAAATTTTTTCAGTGGCCGTCCATATGCGCCCACCCTGTGAAAGGTTCACCACACAATGTAGGTATTTTTTGACGTGTAATTAGGACATTAAAGGTCATTTTTTATTCACGGCACTCTACGCTCAATCCTAAAGATATCAAAATCGTTGTAACGATAACGAAATGTTTATGAATTAATTATCAATTTTAGGTATTTCATTAAAGGTGTTCATTTTTAGACTCTAGTCAATACAACTCACAGTACATTTCTTAATATGCTTATTACTTGTCAATATAACTTGAAAGTTAAAATTTTAATTTAATGAGACTATCCACTCAATGATATTCAAATAGTTATAACGAAAATTATATCAATGACATTTTAAAATTGTTTAGGGGTCATCCATATGCGTCCACCCTGTGAATGACTCACCATATAATGATAGATATTTTTTGACGTACAGTGAGGATATGAAAGGTCACTTTTTATTTATGGCACTCTTCGCTCAATCTTAAAGATATCGTTATAACAATAACGAAATCCTTATGAGCTAATTATACATTTTAAATGTTTTATTAGATACTAGTCAATATGACTCACAATACATTAAGAAACGCTTATGACCTGTTAGTATAACTTAAAAGTTCAAATTTTAACTTAATAACACTATTTCCTCAATGATATTCAAATCGTTATAATGATAATTATACTGATGTCATTTTAAAAATACATTTTAAATAGTCGTCCAAATGTGTCACCCTGTAAACAGTTCACCATGCAATATGAGGCATTTTTTGGACGTGCAATTATGACATGAAAGGTCCTTTTTATTCACAACAGTCTCCGCTCAATTTTAAATATATCAAAATCGTTATAACGATAACGAAATCGTTCTTAGTTAATTATCATTTTTAGGTATTTGATTAGAGGTGTTCATCTCTAGATACTAGTCAATACGACTCACAAAATATTAAGAATTACTTATGACTTATCAGTACAACTTGAAAGTTCAAATTTTAATTTAATGACACCATTCACGCAATGATATTTATATCGTTATAACGACAATTATATCAATGTCATTTTAAAATACATTTTAAGTGGTCATTTAGATGCGCCCATCCTATGAAAAGCTCACTATGCAATATGAGGCATTTTTAGATGTGCAGTTATGACACAAAGGTCATTTTTATTCCTGACAGTCTTCGCTCAATCCTAAAGATCTCGAAATCATTATAACGATGACAAAATCGTTATAAGTTAAGTATCCTTTTTAGGTATTTAATTAGAGGTATTTATCTCTAGATGCTAATCAATACGACTCACAACACATTAAAAATTGCTTATGACTTATCAGTATAATTCAGAAGTTCAAATGTTAATTAAATGAAACAATTCACTCAATGAAATTCAAATCGTTATAACTATAAATATATTAATGTTATTTTAAAATACATTTTAAGTGGTCGTTTAAATGCTCCCACTCGGTGAATGGCTCACCATACAATATGAGTAATTTTTGAACTTGTAGTTATGACATGAAAGGTCACTTTTTATCCACAGCAGTCTTCGCTCAATTTTAAAAATATCGAAATTGTTATAATGATATTGAAATCATCATGAGTCAATTATCCATTTTAGCTGTTTCATTAAATGTGTTCATCTCTAGAAACTAGTCAATGCGATTCACAACATATTAAGAAATGCTGATGATTTGTCAGAATAACTTGAAAGTTCAAATTTTAATTTAATGAAATTACTCACTCACTGATATTCAAATAGGTATGACAAAAATTATATCAACAACATTTCAAAAATTTTAAGTGATCGTCCATATGCGCCCATCATGTGAATGGCTCACCAAATAATATTAGGCATTTTTTGGCCTACTGTTATGACATGAAAGGTCAATTTTTATTCACATCAGTTTTCGCTTAATTCAAAAGATATCAACATCGTTAAAACGATAACGAAATCATTATGAGTTAAGTATTCATTTTAGGTGTTTCATTACAAATGTTCATCTCTAAGTAGTAGTCAATAAGACTCACAACACTTTAAGAATTACTTATGAATTATCAGTATGAATTGGAAGTTTAAATTTTAATTTAATGACATTATTCAAGCAATGATATTCAAATCGTTATAATGATAATTATATCAATGTCATTTTAAAAATACATTTTAAGTTGTCATCCAGATGCGCCTACTCAGTGAAGAGCTCATCATACAATATGATGCATTTTTAGATGTGCAGTTATGACACGAAAGGTCCTTTTTATTCCCAGTAGTCTTTGCCCAATCCTAAAGATCTCGAAATCGTTATAACGATAACGAAATCGTTATAAGTTAATTATCCTTTTCAGATATTTGATTAGACGCATTAATCTTTAGATACTAGTCAATACGACTCACAATACATTAAAAATTGCTTATGACTTATCAGTATAACTCAAAAGTTCAAATTTTAATTAAGTGAAACTATTCACTCAATGAAATTCAAATCATTATAATGATAACTATATCAATGTTATTTTAAAATGCATTTTAAGTGGTCCTAAGTATATCGAAATCTTTATAACCTTAACATAATTGTTGCAAGTTAACTATTCATTTTAGGTGTTTCATTAAAGTATATCTCTAAATACTAGTCAATATGACTCACAACACATTAAGAAACGATTATGACTTGCCAGTAAAACTTGAAAGTTCAAATTTTACGTTAATGACACTATTCACTCAATGAAATTCAAATCGTTATAACGATAATCATATCAATGTTATTTTAAAATACATTTTAAGTGGTCGTTCAGATGTGCCCACATGTGAACGGCTCACCATGTAATATGAGGAATTTGCGAACGTGCAATTATGACATAAAAGATCACTTTTTATTCACGACAGACTTCCCTCAATGTTAAAGAAATCGAAATCATTTAACGATAATGAAATCATTATGAATTATTTATCCATTTTAGGTAATTTATTAGATGTTTTCATAACTAGATACTAGTCAATATAACCCACAGCTTATTACTAATTGCTTATGACTTGTCAGAATAATTTAGAAATTCAAATTTTAATTTAATGAAACAATTCACTCAATGATATTCAAATAGGTATAATGAAAATTATATTAATGACATTTTAAAATTTTTAAGGATCGTCCATTTGTCCCGACCCTGTGAATGGCTCACCATTCAATCCTACACATTTTTTGACATGGTGCTATGACATGAAAGGTCAATTTTTATTTACAGTAGTTTTTGCTCAATTCAAAAAATATTGAAATCGTTATAACGATAATGAAATTATTATGAGTTAATTATTCATTTTAGGTGTTTCATTAGAAGTTTCTTTAGAGTTGTTCTTATCTGAGTACTAGTAAATATAACTCACAACAAATTCAAAAATGCTTATGACTTGTCAGTATCACTTGAAAGTTTAAATTTTAATTTAATGAGACTATTCACTCAATGATATTCAAATTTTTATAACGATAGTTATATCAATGTCATTTTAAAATACATTTTAAGTGGTCGTCCATGTACGCCCACTCTGTGAATGACTCAGCATACAATATTAGGGATTTTTAGACATGCAGTTATGACATGAAAAGTTTTTTTTATTCACGAAGGGATTCCCTCAATGCTAAATATATCAAAATCGTTATAACAATAACGGAATCATTATGAGTTAATTATCCTTTTTAGATATTTTATTAGATGTGTTCATATCTAGACACCAATCAATACGACTCACAACTTAATAATAATTGCTTATGACTTATCAGTATAACTTGGAAGTTCACATTTTAATTTAATAACATTATTCACTCAATAATATTTAAATTGTTGTAACGATAATTATATCAATGTCATTTTAAAATACATTTTAAATGGTCATTCAGATGCGCCCACCCTGTAAACAACTCACCATGCAATATAAGGAATTTTTGAACATGTAGTTATGACATGAAAGATCACTTTTTATTCACGGCAGGCTTCCCTCAATGCTAAATATATTGAAATTGTTATAACAATAATGAAATCATTATGAATTATTTATCCTTTTTAGGTATTTTATTAGATGTTTTCATATCTAGTTACTAGTCAATACGACTCACAACTTATTAATATGGCTTGTCAAAATAACTTAGAAGTTCAAATTTTAATTTAATGACATTATTCACTCAATGATATTCAAATAAGTATAACGAAAATTATATCAGTAACATTTTAAAATTTTTAAGTGAACGTCCATATAAGCCCACCCTGTGAATGGCTCGCCATACAATATTACACATTTTTTGATGTGCTGTTATGACATGAAAGGTCAATTTTTATTTAAAGTAGTTTTCACTCAATTCAAAAGATATCGAAATTGTTATAACGATAATAAAATCGTTATAAGTTAACTATTCATTTTAAGTGTTTCATTAGAGCTTTCATTAGAGGTGTTATTATCTAAGTACTAGTCAATACAACTCACAAACAATTAAGAAACGCTTATGACTTGTCAGTATAACTTGAAAGTTCAAATTTTAATTTAAAGAGACTATTCACTCAATGATATTTAAATCATTATAACGATAATTATATCAATGTCATTTTAAAATACATTTTAAGTGATCGTCCAGATGTGTCCACCATGTGAACGGCTCAGCATACAATATAAGACATTTTTAGACGTGCAGCTATGACATAAAAGGTCCTTTTTATTTACGGCAGGCTTACCTCAATGCTAAAAATATTAAAATCATTATAATGATAACGAAATCGTTACAAGTGAATTATACTTTTTATGTATTTTATAAGAGGTGTTCATATCTAGACACTAGTCAATACGACTCAAAACTTATTAATAATTGCTTATAACTTATCAGTATAACTTGGAAGTTCACATTTTAATTTAATGACATTATTCACTCAATGATATTTAAATTGTTTTAACGATAATTATATTAATATTATTTTAAAATACATTTTAAGTGGTAGTCCATATGCGCCCACTCAGTGATCAACTCACCATAAAATATGAGGCATTTTTATACATGCTGTTATGGCATGAAAGGTACTTTTATTGATGTCAGTCTTCACTTAATTTTAAGGGTATTGAAATCGTAATAACGAAAACGAAATCATCATAACAAAAACGAAGTCGTCATGAGTTAATTATCCTTTTTAGTTATTTGATTAAAGGTGTTTGTCTCTAAATACTAGTCAATAAGACTCACAACACCATAAGAATTACTCATGATTTATCAGTATAACTTGAAAGTTCTAATTTTAATTTAATGACACTACTCACTCAATGATATTCATATCGTTATAACTAAAATTATATCAATGACATTTTAAAATTTTTAGGGGGTCGCCGTTATGTGCTCACCCTGTCAACGGCTCACCATATAACACTAGGCATTTTTTGACGTTTTGTTATGACATGAAATGTTACTTTTTATTCACAGCAGTATTCACTCAATCCTAAATATATCGAAATTGTTATAACCTTAACGTAATTGTTGTGAGTTAACTATTCATTTTAGGTGTTTAATTAGAGTAGTTCATCTCTTAATACTAGTCAATATGACTCATAACACGTTAAGAAATTATATGACTTGTTAATATAACTTGGAAGTTCAAATTTTACTTTAATGACACTATTCACTCAATTATATTCAAATCGTTATAATAATAACTAGAATTATCACCTATACGTTATATGGGAAGAAGACAATAATAATATAAAATTTTGAGTAGTTAGTCATCATTAAACTTACATAAAAAGTAAACACAGTAACAATGTACCAATGATTTGTACACTATTTTTTAACATTATATATGAATATTTGAATTGATGAAGTCTACAAATAATCTCCGCAAAATAGGAATGTAAAATATAAACAGGCTAATTGACACTATCTATCCCCAACCTTTCGTATTTCTGCATTTTTAATCCCTAACCTTTAGAAATTGATATTTTTACCATCTATTCTCACATTTTTGGCGTTGTCTACCCTTTTCAACTGAAAATGACTATAATATCCTTTAATTTCCAGTAAATTAAAAATAATTAAAAACACGATAATAACATAATTTGCTACTTTTTTTAAAAAAAAAAATCGAATCAAAGAGAAAAAAATAACATCAATAAAAAATTTTCATACCCACATATGTGTTCTTATGGCACATGTATCACCCATGTATGCATGTCATGTGGCTATATGTATCCATGTGATGTACATATATACAATTACATAAGACATGTAAAAGAATCCATGTGAGTGTTAGAATATTATTATTAAAATTAATAATCTTGTTTGTTTATTTTTATTGCTTTTTATGTTGATTAAAGTTGGAGGGAATTATTGTCCATTTTAGTCCAATGGGATAGATAGCGCCAAAAAGATTAGAATTGAGGGTAAAAATACCAAGTTCTAAAGATTAGGAACAAAAAACATAGAAACATAAAAGGTTTGGGGTAGATAGTGCTAATTAACCAATATAAAAGGAAAAAACTTATTTATATTCAAGAAACTTATAGAAAATACTCAATCATTCTTCATTCTGCATAGACGATTGCTTTTTATTGACTTTAGTTACCAAACCATTAGCTGAGAAACTTCCCAAAAATATCGATAAATAACTTGCATTTACTGTTCTCAAAATTAAATAATTTGTTCAAGTCCGCAGTCTTATCATCACGTAATTCAAACGTCACATTTGAAAAAAATTCCACTGCGTATACCATAATAAAATTACAATAATACTTGAACACCCAAATTTGCTTGTATGAGATATCATTTGAGTTAAATGTTAAAATTAGGAGAAAAGCAGTAATACAAAATTCTAACTTGGACGTATAAAAATCTAAATAATAAATCATGATTAAACTTACATAAAAAAAAACATAGTAACAAGTTGTTAATTAGTCGTAACAAAATGGACATAGTAACAAAGTATTAATTAGTCACTAGTTTGTTATGGCAACTAAATATAAATATTTGATATAAATGAAATTTAAATTTTTTGAAGTGATTCCACACTTGTCTATTTAGATTGTTCGTAAAAGGAGGTGTAATTTAATTATTGCAATATTGTAAGGATCCATTTACATGAACTACTCATGCTTTTGAAGATTTCTAAATGGACAAATTTATTTTGCACGGTGATATATATTTTAGTCAATTTTATTGAATTCAAGGACTCATCGAGAATAAAATAATCTTATAGATACAAAAAGTAACAAAAATTTATTGTCATTATATAAATTAATGGGACAATAGGTTTTATGATTTGAAATATGGAGTCCATGGGTTTCTGACGACAACAAAATTTATATTAATATCATGGGTGTGAACATTGAAGGAAAAAATGTTAAGTCAAAATGAAATATATAGCACATGGCAGACACGTCAAAGGGTCCACAAAAAAAGGTCAAATTAAAACCACGAAAGGAAAAATTTCAGTTGAAAAAAAAAAGGAAAAGAAAAATCAGTTAAACATGAATGTTAATGGTGTCAAGGGGTGTTGAGTGATTTAAGCCACAAAAGAAATCAAAATTTGAATCCCAAAATAGTGTGATTCAATTCCATAATTTTCATAGATAGATTCCAATTATATGTGAATTCTTTTGAAAAGGTAGATAGCAATTGATATCAATATGTTGGTCTCGAAATTTGATAGAGTATAAGGTAAGAAAACAATGAGAGATATATGAGAACTGCAGCTAGATCCAAGACCCAAAAAAATAAAATTACAAAACTATAAAGATATATTAATAAGTGATGTCATCAGTGACATCACCAATTTTCTTAATTTGTCCAACAATAGGCGGGAAAAAAATTAGCCACCTTATTCTTATTATATATATAGATAGATATAGATTATATTAATGTTATTTTAAAATATATTTTAAGTAGTTGTTCAGATGCGCCTACCCTGTTAATGTTACCATGCAATATGAGGAATTTTTGAACATGTAGTTATGACATAAAAGATCACTTTTTATTTACGGCAGGCTTCCCTCAATGCTAAAAATATCGAAACTGTTATAACGATAATGAAATCATTATGAAATATTTATCCTTTTTAGGTATTTATTAGATGTTTTCATATCTAGATACTAGTCAATACGACTCACAACTTATTAATAATTGCTTATGGCTTGTCAGAATAACTTGAAAATTCAAATTTTAATTTAATGACACTAATCAATCTAGATTAAAATTATTTTTCAATTTAATTTAATTGGGTTTCTTTTTTTTAAAACATATGGAGATAGAGTTTCAATTATTGTAGCTCTCTAATAATTATAATCATATTTCATTTTGATAAGATTTTCCTTTTTTAATAGAGACTTATGGAAAATAAAATCTAAATTTTTTTTAATTCCAGAAATGCTAACAGTATTTTTGCAATTTGTTTACTCTATTTGTGACAAATTTCCAAATTATTACAAAACGTAGTAATTATCCAAATTTTTACGGATGTAACAAGTTACGTGTAAAATTCCCTTAATAAACTTTTCACCATGACCTTTAAGAATTAAGAAATAACTTTCTGTAACTCAGACGAGATTCACTGGTGAATTTAACATATTTAAACTTCAGTCTACACCATGATTAGTTATCCAAGACTCAGTATGAAAAGAGATCTTAGATAAGGCTTTGTAGGGTGAACAAGACAATGAAGAGAGAAGCGCATTCACTTCATCATCTTAAACAGGGCGGATTTGGAAATTTTATTTGACACGAACTGTAAGGGAAAAAAATTATTCTACTCACGTTATACATTAAAAAAAAAATTCTACATAAACATCAAAAAAATTTTCGGCCGGCGCAAACTTTGGATCACCCATGATCTTAAGTATTGATGTTGAACATACAATAAAGTTACATATTAAAGCCTCTTTTGGGAAGTGGAAACATTTCTTCGATCAATATGAAAGTTACATCCTATATCAAGTTAATATATCTGGTGATTGACTTAGTTTTCTTGCTTAGTTTAAACAAAAAGCACCACGAAATTAGGGAACTTTTCTCCGGGTAACATGTTCCAATCGATGCCGTGATCCGTTGATTATGGGCAAATTGACAAGATCGAATCCTAAGTAGGCCCATAAAATAAATTGATTGATGTCAGTCAACAATTCAACATTGGCAGACAAAAAGTGACCAAAGACAAAATACTCACATACTCACATGTATTATGGAAACAGACATTCTTTTATGTCCCATTTTTTTATTGTGTATAAAAATAAAAACACAAAGAATAAAAAAAATGAAAAAAATGAAGAAAAGAAATTTTAAAAAAAATGGCTGTCCTTTTCTGGGTCAATAAAGATGACAAATTTATATAGTTGGGTTGAAGTGTACATTTTGCATTTTTGGTTAGGGCAATGTTGAGAGTAACACAAGGAAATAGATTGCTAGACTTTTGAGCATTTTCCAGGATCAAGTCAAAGTATGCCACTAAGTCTGACTATATGGGCTGCAGTCTTTTGCTTTCAAACATTGATTAATCGAATTCTGATAGACTCAACTCACTATTCTATTGTATTCTAAGTAAATTGATAAAAAAAAATTTTTTTAATAGTTTTATGCATTTTACAGGTTTAATCATAAGCTGGTTAGTCATTAATTATATAGTAAATTTTACAAAAAGTTTCCCAACCTTTGTAAAGAGTAACAATTTCATCCCTAGCCTTTTTTTCCAACACTTAGGTCCCCAGCATGTCAGAATATGCACAAAAAGTCCCTAAACACTATCTTGTCAATTTTATTATTCACTTTTTCTATAAGGGCAATTTTACCTTTTGTTTAAATTTAAAAAATAAGGACTCAAATTTTAAAAATTCATTTTGATCTCTCTGCCGATTTCTCTTTCACACACTTACACATATTTATCTGTATATTGTTTTTCCATCAACCCACTTAACACAAGTTATACATATATATTGATTAAAACCTTCAATTTACTAATAAAAAGGGTCCTTCATTTTTTTACCAATAATTCAAACTTACAATTTTTTTTTACAGGAAAAATTCATGTGTTTTTAATCGTTCTAATTTTTATGAGTTGAATATGAATCACATCTCAATTATTATTGCTTATTTATGTTTAAATTTCAGAGAGTTTATTGCATAGAATGACTTTGATACTAGTGGTGGTGGTTTTGTAAGGTAAGTGAGTGGAAAAGATAATTTATTAATCAATGTGTATGTATAACTTTTGTTAAATGGGTGGATGGAAAAATGATATACAAATAAATATGTATAAGCGTGTAAAAGAGAAAATGGTTGAGCCATCAAAATAAATTTTTAACATTTGTTTTCTCACTTTTTAAAATTTAAATAAAGAGTGAAATTCTCTTTATAGAAAAGGTGAACAAGCTGACAAAAATAGTATGTAGGGACCTTTTTTGACGACATGCTCGAAAAAAAAGGTTAGGGATGAAAGTATTATTTTTTGCAAAGGTTGGTGACCTTCTGTGAAATCTACCCTTATATATACAATGACTATTGCAACTAGGCGTTTAACTTTGTGCGCTGGTTGATTTGAAGATTTTTATGGAAAAGATAATGGGAGTTTCATTTCGTTCCTTTAAAGACCATCTATTTTGGTAAAACTCAATGTGATAAAATGAGAAGGTAGGAGACAACTGATATTACAATCTTCTTCAAATCCACAACTAATTAATCGTCTTTATTATTTCTTGATCGTCAGTCTCTCAATTTGTATATATTTGTCTCAATCATATTTATTTCCATAACAAACAGATCTATGCATATTAAGATGATGGACTATAAGTTTATGCCTTAATTTACTGACGCGACAAAGTTTTTCATAACGGGTAGAACTTTCATTGATAATAATGGAGGAAATAATGAAATCTAATTTAAGAAGAAAGCATTGATTACAGCCTTCTAGGGTTGGAAAATTGTTGGGGGTGAGACGTGAGAGTTTTTTAATGAAAAAGCAAGAGTCTTGGTAGGCACAATTAATGATTAATTAACTAGGAAAAGAAATAATTGGGCGCCAAAATGTGGGGTGGTTGGATTCAACTGTCGTTGTATTCCAACGGTATCTCCGTGACTGGTTGTCCCCTCCATCCCCAGACAAATTGAGGCCCCAATTCCAAACAAAAATCAATGAACATGCAGAAAATTAATCCAGAATTCACGACCCATTCTTCACTTGGGAGAGTTTCGGCCCCCACCACAATCCAATCTCCACATGCTCTCCCCTAATCACTAATACTCATCACTTGAAAAGCACAAGCAAGCACTCCCATTGTATCCTTTTTCTTTCTCTCTCTTTTTGTTTCTCTTTCTTTTCCTTCTTTTTACTCTTCCTCTCCTCATTTCTTGCCATAATTGACGGCCATACGTTTCTAGTCCCAGAACCCAGCATTGCTCCTTCTCTTTCTGAGTTCGAGGTAAGAAAAATTTAAGGATTTTGGTTTCTCGGTTTTTTCTTGGATTGAGTCTTGACATTTTTGTATGTGTTTCTTAAACCCTTTTCTTGATTTCTTCAAAATTTGGACAGAGTTTTCGGGGTAATTAGCTTTTGAAGTTCTTATTTGGCCTTTAATGTTGTGTTTTCTGTACATTTTTCCTGTTCTGTTGTTGGGTAATTAAGGAGTAAAACAATTACTGCGAATTAAATGGCAATAACCAACAAATCATGGAACAATATCTTCTCTTTTTTTCCCGTCTGTTATACTTTATTTAACTTTTGCTAAATTAGGAATCGAAATAAATAAAAGGATGCCCATTTCAGGAATGTCTTAACTGACCAGTTTTATTGCTGTATTTAAGAGCGGTTTAATGGTGTTCGGTTCGATTGATGAAAAATGTCAGCGGTGTAAATATTGCGTCTGTATTTGGTCTTCACCATAGATGAAATTGAACGTTCTATGCTATTATTAGGAGGCTCTTTTTACCTGCTTACCATAGGTAATGGGTGTAAATCCAGGGGTCTCTTACTTTCTTGAACACACACACATATATATTTTTTTGAGAGGAAAAATTTAATGCTTTCTTGAACATATTATGTTATTATTATGTTGTTTGAATTTAGCATATCATGTATTTCAGTATTTGGATGTGCGAAGAAAACTGAGATGTTTTTCCTCGAGATCGCAAATCGGGGGAGAAACAGTTCAGTTGTATTTCTCGTTCTCTTTTACTGTGTCATGTTTAACCTCTGCGGCAGTTTTATACTATGTTTCATCTGTAAATGTTTATCTTTCCTATTTTGAGTTACAACCAATGGTACGCTTTTGTAGTTTGTTGAGCTTTGACGCTTTGGGATGCGAGTGGATCTGTGATAGCTGACAGAACTGAACTTATGGCGAAAAAACAAATTGATCTTAATGCACCTCTTCTATCTGTGAGGAGATTTTCCTCACCTTCTCGCTCTTCAGAGGGGGTAAACAAGAATTTGACGGTAAAGACTCCTCCTAATAGACAGTGTTCTCCACCTGTGTGCAAGTCTGATTGTGAGTATGCGGAAGTGACAAAACCAGCTGCAGTTCCATTTCACTGGGAACAAATCCCCGGAAGACCTAAAGAAGAAGAAGGTCCGGTGCACCCTCCAGATGAAATTTCAAATACGCCAAAACTTCCTCCTGGAAGGGTATCAGGTCCCATCAGATACTCAAGTGAAAGTCCGAAGCTCCTTTCCGGTAGAGTATCTGGTCTCTCCAGATGCAACTCAGGAGAGAGATCAAATGATCCGAGTCTTAACAGGGTCCAAATGGAAGCTGTTTCATTCTATGATCATGCTAGTCTGCTTGAAAAATTGAATGAGAGTCTAAACTCCAGAGATGATACAGAGACTGAAAGTGAAGATGACGCATATTCTGATGCACTAGATAAGTTGTCACCAACAGAATCTTGGTCACTCTACAGTGTAAGTGGCCTGAGTGGGTATCAGGGTTCACGCGTGAAATCCTCAGAAACTTGTTCCGTACATGTGCAGACTAGAGATTTTATGATGAGCAGATTCTTACCTGCCGCCAAGGCTGTTGTCTTGGAGACACCTCAATACGTTGTGAAAAAGAAACCTGCAGTGGTTGAACAACCAAGGCCAGTTAAAAAGGTTGTATCGGGGGAACTCCCGCAAAAGCCTTTGCCCAAGCATTACAGTTCTAACCTCGTGTCACGCTACATTCAGTATGCGGAGAATGCAGAAAGTGAAGATGACAAGGAGTGTGCTGTTCCTGTTAAAAAATCAGGAAAAGTCTGGGGAATTCTTCCCCGGTTTTGTGTGAAAAACTCTTTGTGCCTTTTAAACCCATTGCCTGGAATGAAATCAAAAAACCATGCTCCAAAATCTCCTGCAGCTGACATTCGGAGACTGACCAGAAATGCACACAGCGGACCTCTTGACAAGGTAACTGTTAAAACCTTATTTCCCGTTTCTATTATTACTATAGTAAGTATTTTGGATGATCCCTGATCTTTCTAATTCATGCAGAATGTGCATCATGCAACTTATAAGAAGAAATTTCATTCTGGAGTTCTGTCTCGGGAACTGCTAGAATACGGAAATAAGCAGAATGATTCCAATCAGTTTCCTTACTCCATCAACTCATATAAACCTGGGGTGTCTCCCTTGAGGCAGTGCAGAAGCGGTCCCATATCTCCCTACCGAAATGAAGCACCAAAGTCTCCATTTCATGAAGGAGCAGGGTTTCTTGGTCTACCTAGAGACATTGAGAATCATGACACAAATAAAATTGGTTCATCACGCAAAATGTTCAAGGCCTTGCAAGATATATCAAGGAATCACATGCATAAACAGGGATCAGATACTTCAAGTGATGCCGTTGAAAAGACATTGTACATGGATGGCGTGGCTAGTACAGATTGTTTAAAAGCTGAGAAAATTATTGATATCTCAAGCAAGAATTTGAAGTCCAAGGCTGAAAATAGAAAAACTGAAGAAACTCAACCTATTAAATCTTCTGATAAAGATTTATCATCCCTGAATGTTTTTGATGAAGGGAAAAGCGCCATTCCTAGATTGTCCAAAAGCCATCCTGTTTCTCCCCACCGAAATGAAGTATTGAAGTCATCCTTCAATGGATATAATGCTAAACAGATTGCTTCATCACGCAAATTGTGCAAGGCCTTGCAAAATGTATCCAGGAATAATGTGCATAAAAAAGTATTGGGTCCTCCCACTGCCATTGAAAAAACTGTGTACATAGATACTGTGACTGATTCTAATTGTCCAAAAATGGATAAGCCTGTGGATTCCTCAGATAAGGATTTGAAGTCTTCGGGTGACAGTGGACAAATTGAAGAGAAGAGTAATCTTCAATCTTCTGATCTAGACTCATCATGCCAGGATATTTTAGTGGCAGGGAAAAGCTGGAGTCCTAAGTTGTCCAGATCAAATAATAGGATGGATAATTTCAAACTCAATCGAAGTCTGGATCAAGAGCCAAGGTCCACCATTGAATGTTCAAAAGTGCCTTTGGATGCAAAGTTCGAAGAAAATAGTAAACAAGTTGTAGAAGATGACGATCAGAGAGATGCTGATTTTGCGTCCCTGAAGTCACCTTTACCCCCACCTTTACCAAAATCACCATCTGAATCTTGGCTTTGGCGAACTCTGCCATCTATTTCTTTGCCGAATCCATTTTCTAATGCCAGCCCGTTTCACCCCAAGAAGAAGACTCAAGATGGAATTGCCAATGACATCACATGGGAGACTATAGTGAAAAGTTCAAATTCACGGAATGAACATGTGCGCCATTCAGAGGTAACATCGCCTTATGTTCTTGAGTATTTGCTCTACAGTTCGGATGGATAAGAAATGAACTGTGCTTCTTCATTTTTCCCCCTTTTAATTTTTCTCTCCTCTTAATGTTCACAGGAGTTGATTCCCCATGTAACTCATCTGCACAACAAAATATAGAAGTGGACAAGTCTCTGCCATGATTCTGAAGATATATTATCTGGGATTTCTTGTGACCTTGCAACCCCGTTCATTTTTTACCACCCTCATAATCATAAATTTTTAAGTATGATATCGAATGATGAGCTCGAGAGAAAAACGAGTTGCTTTTAGTTAACTGTTTTTCTCATCTTTTTGATGTAATATTTAGGTCGAATCTTGGGATTCTTATACATACCTATTAGCTATTTCAATTATTGATATCTCTGTCTGAAGATTTGTTCGTGGTGTTTGGAGACATACGGACATTCAATAGAAGTCAAAAAATTTTGTAAAATTTTGGGAAGGGTCATCTGGTTGATATATGAATGAAAGTTTGGCTTGATTGAGCATATTTGCATATGGAATGGTTGATATAAAATTTTGTAAAACGTGTCCTTTTCAGTAACCAATTTAAGAGCTATGAATGAATGTCGATATCTTTGATAAACAGAATAACGTTACATGCGCATCGAAGCATACTAAGAGGCAACAGTTGCTGTTATGTCTCATAGATGAGCATATTGAAGATATATAATAGCTGGTATAAAAATAGCCCAATCTGAAGTTTATGCTTTTAGATTAACATCAAGCTTAAAAATTTTCCAGTTGCCTCATCAAGCTAGCTTCAATGATTTTTCAATATTTTCAACAAACTTCTGAAGAGCACTATAATGTTCCCCAAGGGCCACACCTTAATTTCATATCCAATAACATTACTGAAATAGGATAACTGTATGATTTTTATGTACACCGCAGGTAAACATATTGTAGTCTATCGAGAGAGACGAAAAAGACGTGATTCAAAGAGCTACATAGTATACCAAAATGATACATTGACCTTTAGTACAGAGCAGTTTAAATTACACTCATAAACTTAAGACTATATGTCAGCGTTAAGATAAAACAGTTAAAAAAAAAGAGCCAGGGTTTGAATTACGAAATCAATCAATAACATAATTTGGAGCTACAGCTAAGATTCTATCGTTTCTAGACGAGGGTCTCTCATTTCCACCGTCTTCGGCTGCTTGCTTACCATCATCCACAACTATCAAATAGCCTTCCCTTCTTATAAGGCTCTGCATAATACCCAAAATTCGCATTACTATTTCGCACTTACATGTTTTATATTCAAATCGCAAGATAAAAATTGGAAATGTATGCCCGCTAACTGCTCGGGGTTAGGATTTTAACCTCAATAATGGCTTTCACTTTTTTGACTTCTTCTGCTGCTTCTGCCTCAGAGCCATAATTATTTCTCTCATTCTGCTGAATTATGTACCACTGTATCAAATCCCTCTGTCTCATTCCAGCCAAGCCAGGTCCTACATGCAGATACAGGTCATCATCAAGAGTAGTGCAACACTACCAGAAAGAATAAATTCAAGAATTCTATTTTGGGGTTTACTAAATATTACGCAATTTCCATCATTCTGTGCCGGCAAGATATACTATACTAATAGTTTTACCTTCTTGAACTGCAGTCTCTTCATGACGCCTCAATCTCATGACAAGTGCTCGAGTAACCCTCTGAAAATATTCATCACTTATTACGAGTTTCCTTCCTTGTTTGCTTCCAGTGCTTCCTACACCGCCTGTACCAGGATGAGATAATATGTTCAAGATAATGAAAGATGCTTGCACTTTCAGAAGACTTAATAAATCGTGTAAAAGACTTAAAAAGGTTATCCCTGACCTGCAGGCTCTGAAGCTTGCTGAGTTGTTGCACCAGTTGAATGTTTATCCCCGTGGCCAGAACCACCATCTCCATTTTCAGCTGGGTCATCATCACCGCCCTCCTGATACTCTTCTTGAAACTCTGATAGATCAATCTCACTTGACTCCACACTGGAAATTAACATGAAACATTTCAAATCATTTTTTGCTCCTGAATCACCATTTTACTTAAATAAGTGATGACAATGGCGTACAATTGATAAAAGCATATGTTGCAAACCTGATAATTGATGTCCTAAGCAATCTCACAGCAAGACGTACATATCGTGGTTTTACCTATTCATAAAAACCCATTATATGAGAAAAAATGGTTTTGTAGATATCTTCATACTGTAGAGTAAGTAATGCACCTCAGTATCTAAATGACTCCGTGCAATTGCCTCTGAGAGCCGGATTAGAGCCTCTAGTTGTCTCACTGTCATGCGATAAGCAATTCTACTACCCGGGGCTGTGTCACCTCGGCGAAGCAAAACATAAGATTCCACCAACAATCCCCTAGCTTCTTGGCTCAACTGCACATACCTCATTCGATCAAAACAAGGGATAAACAGGCATTACAAGTAGAAATACTGCATTATAAACTGCATGGAAACAAAACAACACCTTTGGTTTCAGAGTCTTTGCATGTGAGATGTAACGCTTCAACTGTGCAGTTGTAAACGCAGGAGCAAGTGCATTTTCTTGCTTTTGACGAACTCTTACAATATGATGCGCAATGTGGTAATCTGTTTGATCGTCCGGATCGTCGATCATTACATATACGAGATCAAACCTTGAAAGTATGGCTGGAGGAAGAGCCACATTGTACTATAGAATAAGGATAGAAGAATAGTTATAGACAAGAGCATGCCTAAGCAAAATTTAAAAGGGCAAATTGCTGAGGAAAATTCACAACTTTTCCATATTGAAGTTTTACTTTTGATACAGAGTAAAATATCTCACCTTCAATGGTTTAGTCTTATCATAGCGTCCACCAGTGGGATTGGCGGCAGCTAAAATTGATGTTCGAGCATTCAGTGTTGCTTGTATTCCAGCTTTAGTTATGCTAATAGTCTGTTGCTCCATTGCTTCATGGATGGCAACCTTAAAAATGCAGTTGTGCATATCAACACAACGTTGCTAACTACCACCATAAAATAGCTAAATACTCTCTCTCTCTCTCTCTCTCTCTCTCTATATATATATATATATAATGCATTTGTGGAGGGGATGCGGGGAATTTTATATTGGGAAGAGAAATTTAGGTAAGCCAATTACCTGATCTTTGACGTCCATCTTATCAAATTCATCAATACAACAAATGCCATTGTCAGCAAGCATTAATGCACCAGCCTGATAGCATCGATCAGATGGGTTAGGAGCAATAGAAGTAAATTAATTACAGAGAAGTGACCACAAGAACTGTTATTCAAACAAGCTAACTTTTTAAGTGACAAACATGCTAAAATCTGTTTATATGATATATTATCATAAGACATTCATCACGGAACTTGAAATTATCTTTCGGAATATTCAGCAATTCTGGACACACAAAATATATTTAAGCATGTATTTCATTCACCATGCAGTTCGTAGGTGATAACAACACATGTTGCTTCAATTCTCTTAATGATGTGAACTGGACGTATGAAAAACCATATTATCTTTTCAACACTGTTTAAGTGGTGAACTGAAATAATATTTAGAGCTTGTTCTTGAGAGCTTTATGATAAAGGAGAATTAGATTTATAGGAGAATGTGTGTGGGGGGGGGGATGTAAAGAAAGATTATTGGAAAGTGTGAAAAATTGTTTTCGGGCAGAATATGTGGTTGATATTGATTTGATAAATTTTTTATTTTGATAAAGCGCCAAAGAACAAGCTCTTAGTTCAAGTACCTTGGCGAGTAGACAAGGCAACAAGGTATTCGGTAGCCAAATGACCTTCTTGAAATTTCTCATCACCCATTAGAAAACGTTAACAAATTAAAAAAAAAAAAATTCCTAGTCTATGAAAAAGCAAAGTAGAAAGAGGAATGGAAGCATGCATACCTCAATACAGAATTCACCAGTCTCTGGTTCCTTGGCCACTGTTGCAGTTAGCCCAGCAGCGGATGAGGACTTCCCTGATGTGTAGACGGACCTAGGAACCAGACCCGATGTATACCTGAAAGATGGATGGAACATTAGAAACTAGTAAAGCCAAGATAACGCATTGTAAGGACGCCGATAGAAAAGAGTGCAAATACTTGAGAAACTGGGACTTTGCGCAGCTGGGATCGCCTACAATGCAGACATTGATATCACCCCTCAAATTGATGCCTTCATGGGTAAATTTATGGACTCCGCCTAAAAGCATGAGAAGAATTGCTCGTTTGATATCTTGGTGGCCGAAAACAGTTGGGGCAACGCTATCAACGATTTTGTTGAAGAAGTCAGGAGTGTTCCTCATTTGACGAATCTCATCTAGATCTTCTTGCTGCCCAAACAACCAAATGAAGCAAAATAAGGGCACACGTCATTAAGGGAAGAGATGTAGCGCATACTGTAAATCTAATACTGTCTCAGAACACAACATATTTCCGGTTGTTTTTACTAATTTTGGGTAATTTATGAAGGTTTTAAGCATTTAACTACAATGCATTATGGCAACTTTTGGTATCTTCCCAGAACCACGAATTTTCTACCATACTTTTACTATTAAGACGTATATTTCATGTAATGTATATCTCTAAGGCACTATGTAAGCTGTACAGTTGTTATATTGACAAAAAAAGGTCTTTTGCCTTTGTGGTGAAAGTGCCGCGTAAACATGAATAACCAATTCAACAACATAGCATGTTGTTCTGGAAAGAGAAAAATGGCTTATTCAGAATCCAACCGTGAACTGCTGCACGTCATCTTCATCAACATCTCTCCTCCTTCTGATATCATCGTACTTTCTACCATCAGAAATCTACACGAGAAGAAAGCACCTTTATCAGTTGGAACATAAGGAACTAAAAGTTGAAAACCACTGGCGGTTACAGCCTGAAACTCACAGACCCGTATGGAATTGGCTATAAAGGCAAGGCGATAGGAAAGGTCTCTCACACCCAATGCACGAAGACCTTTGACACCTTCTTGACCAGCAGAGGCATTTTTGCGCTGAGATGCTTCCCTGCGACACTCAGCTCTCTCCCCTGGGGAGGCCAATGCTAAAATGTCGGGAATCACAACCACAGTACCAGTGAATACAACCCTATAAGAGAATGATGAAGAAGAATAAAAGCATCTCAGCTTACAGTGAACTTGACGACAGAAGTTGCAATATTATTGTATCACAAATGAATCAATGCCTACGTGTCACCGGCCCTGGCTTGTTCAACAATATCGCCGCGTAGAATGACATCAAGGGATCTGGGCAGGGAGCCTGCAGGTATCTCCTGGGATGTCTCCTGCATTCTAACCCTCTGCCAATCCGAAAATTTGCTATCTTGCCTCAATAATGCCCACTTTGTTCTGTTTTGGCATGTTGCATTCATGCAGATAATGGGCTGCAAATGAAGAACAGATATAACCTGGTTACATTAATACTGTCACTGCAAAAATTAGGCTCCTATTAGATTCCGAGTGCATTCCTGATAAGGAAATGGAATGGAAGGAAGCAAACACACATAATGTAAATTATTTCACGAGATCATTTTTACAAGGCAATCTAATCAAAAGACATGGGTTTCCTCGTCATCTTCTTAGCTTAAATCGAAGTCACCTCGGACTCGTCACAGACTCACACAGCCTTACAGAAAGTCTTCTTTTGTGTCCATTAATTTTACTTTATTAACTATTTAAAAATCTCACGGTATTATACCATACCTTCATTGTAAAAAGTTAAACTATCACTGTTATCTCTAACTCGTTTTCTCCTTCTATGGCATTTAATACAACTGAAATTGGCTTTATGATTGAATGAACATTTGCCAGGCCAGGAAGAATGCGTATGTGCGTTTTATAGGAGACAGAGAGATGATAGTAACCTCAGTGTACTTGAATTGCTGTTCAACATTCTTAATAACATTTCCACAGTCCAGACACTTGAAAGTTCCCAGAAGAAGCTCCGGGCGAACCTCGCTGGTCCGAGTGACCACTCCGCTCACAGAAACCAGCTTCCCAATATCGGCCGTGGTCAATTCTCTCAATCTGTATAACCCCAGATTTCACTAACAATAATGAATCGATATGGGAAAAAAAATAAAAAGAGAAGAAATTGTGGATCAGTAG
This sequence comes from Nyctanthes arbor-tristis, assembly GCA_963692815.1. Classification (NCBI taxonomy): domain Eukaryota; kingdom Viridiplantae; phylum Streptophyta; class Magnoliopsida; order Lamiales; family Oleaceae; genus Nyctanthes; species Nyctanthes arbor-tristis. The sequence continues at coordinate 29,777 of CAVNYN010221697.1, forward strand.
TGAATGTTCAGTACCGCTTAATCAAGGGAAGATTGTAGAAGGCGACATCAATATCTTTGTTAGGATTATCGTCAGCAATGACGGTGGGATTAAGCTCCAGGACGAATCTCTTGCAAGCATTATTCAAGGAAGGTTCGAAGCGGAGGAATTCATCGGATATGGCCTTCTGGAGAGCATCACTATGGCGCATGACATGGGCGAAATTTATGAACATTGTGTTGGATTGGTTGGATCCCATCGTTTCCATCTCCGAAACATAGTAATTAGATCCTTCCCCCGGCACCCTGTAAGACTTCAAGAACTCCAAGAAGCTATTCTCAACCTGTCTTGCTTCCTCGTCCAGAAAGTATCCACCGGGACCAAAACTCTCCATTTGTCAGACACTTTCGGTTCCCCCTACAGAGCAGAAAGAGATTTAGTGATTTGGAAGGAGAAATTTGATCTGCGGGAGACGGAAATATTCAGTGGAGTCGCCGATTGGGGCCAATTAGTCGATTAGGGATTGCAGATATGGCGGGAAAATAACTGCGAATTCGCGCCAGAATTGAAACCCCAATTATTTCCTTTCCGCCCCTCCATCTCTTCAGAAATGGTGCATTTCGATCTCTAGTTATAGCTTTTGGGGCATTTAAGACCTATTAATATTTGGGCCTCTAGTCATTTATTGATGCATTTTAAGTACCCAATTTCTCTCTTTCTTTCTTTCTTTCTTTCTTTCTTTTTTTAATAATTATACACACACACATATATATTTGGTGCCCTTTTCTCCCTTTCCATATGTTGTTTCGTTCTTGTTCGAGCACATTGAAATACACATGTCAACTTACTGATAAAGTTGATGTACATTTGATTAGTACATTTGAGCTTAACTACCAATAGTAGGGTAAGTAAATATGCTCGTCATAAATGGTGAGTTAACATGTGACAATAAAATTTAAAATTTCAAAATAATATGCGGTGCACTGACTCATGATCGCTTGTGTTTGGTTTCTCCTCTTTTAGAGCTCTTTAAAATGGCAATATGAGTAATTTTTTTAATGCAAATTTGTGAAAGAACTTGGCAAGGAATTATAACCTTAATATATATTTTTAAATGCATATGGTTATATCCATTAAAAAATGGTTATAAAAATAAATGCACATATTAATTGCACCTGTATTTGCACTTAATCTCGAATAATTACTCCTAACAATCATTCTTGTAGCCCCTACATTCAATTAATTTCACAAGCACTTCCACGAAAATTAATTACAACTCTTTGCTACCTTTTCGTAATTTCAGTGTTTACATACTTTGAGCTTGTCTGAAACTCTTTATTTTTCAAATTTATAAAGGGAATTTATAATGAGTAGAAATAAATTGTGAAGATTTAATTAAAATTTGAAATGTGTGGTGATTATTGAGTAGTTGTCAAATCAACAATCAAATCATAGTATGTAAATTTATAAAGCGAAAAAATAAAGAGGTTCAAACAACCCCTTTGATTTCATCCTAAAACGTGAACATTGTTAAAATAAGCCATTAGAGCCAGCATATGCTAATCGTAATTTTCAATATGTATGTGATTGACATTAATTCAATGCTAGCTCTCCAAGCAAAGAATTAGAAAACTCGTTGCTACCGCATGTGATTGCCTTGCCATTGTTGTTGTTATTAGTATGGCTATTTTGCAGTGGAATTTTGCCATAATATTGTGAGTGGAGAAAAGATTAATAGTAACGAAATGAGATAATTTATGAAGGCGAACAGAATATAGTCATTTGTTCTTTTTCGTACTTGGATTTTAGGAAAGTAACCTTTTTATAATCAATGATTATTATATGTATATATACATAAATTAAATACATTAATACACACACTACCAAATAGAACATTAAACGGGCTGCAAATATAGATGTCTTTAATTCAATTCAATTCCATTTCAATTTCCGAAAGTTCTCAAGCTGGAAAAGATGGGGAGGGCACTCCCTGTGCCATCCCGTTCAATTGTCATCCCTAAACAAACACCATCTCAGCCCAAAATAATAATAATAATAATAATCACATTCAAAAAGGGAGAATTGATACATGAAAGTTAGCCTTATGTAGGCAGTCTAGGTTACCTTATTACCATAAAAGGGGAAAAAACCCACCAAACCCTAAATCTTGGTCACATGACAAATAATAATAATTAATTAATACAAATGTATTTCTAAGACAAAGTACTTAGAAGATCTCACACATATGCTGTCCTGCAAGCATACCCCGGTCAGATCTCCAGTACTCAGCTTCTTCTCACCTGTTTATGTATATGTGTATGATCATGTAAATAAATATATATATATATATATATATATCCACTAGAGGGTATTGAGAATTTACTGGCCGCATATTACTATATATATGTGTGTATATATATATATATAGCTATGTTCCACTTGCTGAATGTGGCAACAAAGAAAGTGAAAGCATGGTATTAACATCCGGATCGCCCTTACTACGAGCCTTCTCCTGGTTCGATTTTGCACTGATGCTTAAACTTAGTTGCAAATCAGGCAACCAATCTCCACATTTGATCTTTTTTTCCTCGTTCGCCTGGGAACATATTGAATCTTGGTGCTAAGAACATAATGTGGATTTACATGAACCTGAAAATTATGCAAGAACAGATATAGGTACCTTAACATGAAAGGGATCCTTAAAAGTCTCTGATATGATTCTTGACTTGTATTGTCCCGCTGTTGTGTTGGAAAGAGGAACCCTTTTGTCCGTAAATTGATTCGCAAAATAATGCCGGGGTGGCCATCTTTTATCTTCAAGAAAATGGCTTGGTTTGATAGGGCCACTACCATTTGCTGTTGTGAACAAATTATTGGCTTTTCCGACATCTATATGAGGATTAAGCCTCATTTTCGGATATTCTTGATGCTGATATCTACGCAACAATATAATTATAATTAGTTAGGAAATAAGAAAGTCTGCAACAATATTGGATGATCATCATATATAAATGGATTGAGTTTTATGGTATTTTACCTAGCAGTGGGACAACCTTTGATCTGATCATACAAGGATAGGTGCCCTAAGCGATCGTCTTGATTAAGAGAATTTCTTGCAAAGGCTATGCCACCATTTTCTAATCTCAAGTTCTGTAAAGGGTTACATCTTTCGTAGAGATTAGCAGAAAAATAATCTCTTGATCGTATGCAATATCCTCTCTTAGCTTGACCGATAACTGTCCAAATTAAAGGAAGAATCATTACCATAATTTAAATAATAACTAGTGTATACATCAGATTAGGAATTCCAAAGTGTACCTTGGCCAGATTCATCCAGTTTCTTGCATCGGTACATCTGATTTCACCCAAAAATAATCAGAAAAATGAGGGGAAAAAGTAAGCTATAAGATATAATTAAATTGATGCACTTTTTTTTACCTGTAAGTGACTTTTGACATGGGAAATGCTAAGCCCTCTCACATTCATCAACTGAAGCACAGTTTTTGGAGTCGCTCCTAAATATTTATATCAAGAATAAATTTCAGAATTTTAGTGTATGATTTCATTTAAGAAGTTAAAAAATTTTGTAATCATGATGATCTTAAGTGTGGCTGCTTCACTCACTTTGTTGCCCTCCTAGTCTTTCAATAGCATGAACAAATGAAAGATGGAGGTCAGGAGTCCACCGGAGTCGAGGCATTTTGGACCGAACATATCTTCGAACTCTACTCTTGTTTCCGGTTCCTTCTTCCGATTTGTTACTATTGGCTGTTTGCTCAGCATCCTGATTACTGATGTCTGAGACTTCTATTGCATCTCCCTCCATATTGCTGCCGGCTTCTTCATTCAAGTCGATAGATGAGACATTCTGTGAAAAATCTGATAATGTGTTTTCTTCCACTTCCTCATGACTTCCACTGATCTTTCTATCATCCTGATTTTCCATTTCTTCAGCCATGCTAACCCTTTACTCCTGCATTTATTTCATCATTGTAATGAGATTTCAAGAAATCAGTCGGTAATTTCTGCATTCATTCAACCATCTCATATAAAAGTTGAGTTATATTACATAAATTTCTAGCTGGAACTCTTTTATGAGTACTTTGGACAAATTAGGGTTTAAAGTTGTAACAATCCAAGAAAATTAAGCCACATAGATCAGAAATTGGGTTGTTAATAGAGTTGTAAGTCTTTCATTTCGGCTGATTGCGTACTCTATGCCAACTGATGCCAGCGCTCTTTCAACTGCTGAAGTGTGAAATTTAAAGCTAATGTTAATGATAAAACAAGGGACGGTGAGTGCACAATCTGTTGAGATACATTTATGGGTAATTCCTAAAATTAACAGTATCTTCTACCTACTACTTGGAAGTAGTTTTGAATTAAAGAACTCAGAATGGTCAAATTTCTAACAACTCAAGACAAATTTAGAGATCGGAAATTTTTATATTTGTGGCCAACCAGATGAAGAATCAAGAATCAGAAAATTGACAGAAAAGAAACAAGGAACTTTGATAAGCGCACGATCATCATACATAAGCGCACACAAAAAGATGAAAATGTGAAAAATTGGATCGATACGCTTAGAAACAAATTAAGTTCATCGTAGTGCTATCTCAATAATCTTAAGCTGATCTTGATGAGCTAAATTCTTCTTGAAAACATAGGATGGTATGATCAAAAGAGACAACTATTGGCAAAAACCCTAAAATAGTGCGTGGTCAGTTTTTGAAACAATTTTCTCGCACGTAAATCAATAAGATGTGAATGGAGCAAGAGATTGGCTTGCAACAAATATTTTCCGGAAAAAGATCATTAATATTCTCAACTTTTTCGAACCTTCTGAAACCACAGACAAAAAGAAGGAAATCTTGCCACAGAAGATTTGATCAAAAAACAATCAGATAAATCAACAGAAAAGAAGATGTAGAAAGCAATGATTCAATAAGATTACCTTCTCATTCAATCAATTATCATAATTGTTTGCTTTCAAATCTCAAATAAGAAGTACTTTTCTCTTTGTATAAAAAAATTATTACTAGCAAAAAGTTGACACAAAGATCAGAAGGTACAGCAGAAGGCAAGTTGTTAGATACAAACCACGGAAGATTCAATTGTTATACTGATCTTGAATTTTCACTAGATACTTGCATCAGGGGATGATGATCCTTTTGCTAGCTACCGCATCCCTGTCATGTTCCCATCAGATCATAATATGCATCAGTACTTTCTTGACGAAATTCTCGAGTGAAAAGCAAAAAATCTTGAGAAAATCGATATGTGCTATATATCTAATTACCAATAATTTCGACTGGATGGGGAGAGGGATAGAAAATGAGAGAAGAGTGCTAGTATTGTTTATTTCTGGATGCTGAGATGTTTAAGTTTCATTCAACCAAGGAATTAAATTCCAATGACATTTTAGTCATCAGAATTTAAGATTTTTACCAAGACTTTTCATGCAGCGTTTGTACTTTCTTAATATGAAAAATAAGAAAAGATAAAAGAATAAAAAATAAAAAATCAATGATGGATGGATACCCCACTTGTTTTCCCCGTAATAATACTGCAATAATTCTTGCATTAGAGATACAGATGACTTTGGTCCCATTGGCTGTTGAATATCATGTGACTTCCCAAAAATTTCTTTCATCTTCTTTAAAATCCGTTCCTTGACAGTTGTCTTTGTAAAAATTGTAATTAAAAAAAAAATACTGAAAATTGAAAATTCCCTCTTTCTCATGTGATTATCTTAATTGTTTGACCTCTGCAAGAGACTGCTTTCGCTTTAAAAAATTAAAAAAATACTATTCCCTTAGTTCTAGTCTCGTTCCCATTTTCACAAAAATAAATAAAATCACATAGTTACTTATTCTATTTTGTTGACAACAATATATATAAAGTAAATGTATTTAAGATTTCATCCACATTTCTTTAAGGAAAGTAGTCTAATATATAATTTGAGACAGATAAAAGATCAAGGAATGAATTAAGGGACGGTTGAGTATGATTTAGGCTTAGGATATCATGGTTTGCCAAGAAAGATTACCAAAAAGTGGTCCCTTTCAACCCACCTAAACGAAGACTTTATTGGTCCAATTATTTAACTTCAATATATTCTGTCCCAATTCTGTATTTTATTCAATAAAGGGTCGGTCCAAAATGCAGACATTTTCAAGCTTTTGCTGTTAGCAATTCTCTTCTGTACATAAAAAACGAACATTCGAGTGGAACTTTTCAGAGTAGAATTTTATCATAATAGTCAATTTTGGTGGGAATTTATGTTCAACTATGTCATAGTTACACAGTAATCATCTCTTATACGTTATTCTCTATTAATGAATAATCGTACAATAAATATTTGACTATGTTGCAATTTTAGTCTTTTCAGAAATCGACACCAAAGAAAAAGTGTAAAATTGGACAATGTTTTTGTGTATACATATTTGACTAAGCTTCAGGATTTGCCCCTGAATAAATTAATTAGAGATGTGTTCCATGATCAGTTCTTTCCTAATATGAAGAGCTACTCGAAAAGGAATTGCAAGGAGATGTAAACGATGGTTTCATGGATGCTAATTAAGATTATATGATATACTTTATTTATATTGTTAGAAAAATGCAAACGAATCTCACATTAACAAGACATAGAGTAAACAAAAAATTGACCCTTTATAAAGAAATGAGTTGCTTCACTTAAATGTATACAAGTTACGGCTTTCTTGTCGTGAGATCCAATAGTAAAATGAAATTGGGGGTGGAGTATTGGATCAGAGAGGAGAAGGAGAAAATCTTAGATGATCAGAGAAAAACATTCAGTCTTTTTATTTTGTATGAATATGGAAGAAAAAACTTCCTTTTGATCAATGGTTATCTCTTTTAATTAGTAATTGATAAAAAGTGAATTCAAATAATTAAATATTGAAACCTTTTATTAGCCAAACATAAAGTGACAAATTGTTTTTAAACTCTTAAACTGGGTCAAGTAATTACCTTGAGCTTTAGAGAATTAGGCAAAATTTAAACTTGGTCAAGTAATTATCTAATAATTGAGCTTTAGAGAATTTGGCAAATTCAACCAACATACGTCTTTAGGTTTGAATTTGAAGTCCAAATTATTATTCCTTTTTTTTTTTTTTGGAATGTCAAAACCTCATCAAAATCCCCATTGCTACCATTCTAAATATTACATATCTCTACTTTCATATTCAAATACGCTAACGTGAAAATGAAATCATACCCTAAACGACTTCCTATTCATTTCCGTCCCTTTTAAGAGTTCATGCCAAACTCTACAAAAGCTACAACGATATAGAAAAAAGTCTAATACCGAGAAGAAAAATACCAAACTCTACAATAGTTACGGCTATATACAAAAAAGTCGAATATCGAGTAGAAAAATAGCCTCTCGTCCCAAATTCTCTCCTCAATGTTTCCACTAAAAGACACCCCGCAACTGGCCCGAACGAGAAAGGTCAAATCCATCTGTGTTTGTTCACACCATACACAAACATCCAAAAGAATATTGCAATTAATTTATAAGAGAAGTCCTCACACATAAACTGCGCCTGCGTTCAATTTTTTTTTTTTTTGGGTACAAATGATTATAAAATAAAAAATAGAAAAATTTATTTCTTGTGCTCTTTTCTGCATGCAGAGTTGACATTTCCATAATTTAGGTCAAAGGAATCTTTCAAAGAATTGATTCAACATTTTTGTTTATATTTCATGGACATAGACATTCAACCTAGCAAAGTTGCGTAGGAACAAAATAAAATAAGAGGAAGATCTTGATTATATATTTGTTTAATTAGCCATTGCAACAATTGATGTGAGAAATTCAAGTGTCTCTCTCTATAATGTAATTATTTAGTGTTGCAACTAACATTGACTGTCTTTCTATTAAATTGGTCAAAGAGTACTACTACTCTCTAGTTTAATCCCACTATTCTTTATAGATCGGAAGAGCGTATTCCATTATAGTCTTCTTAATATTGTTAAACTAATGCTGATAATTTGCTATTACATTTTTTCCTCTCTGTACAACGATGCTGACCAAAAGTTTCACCAATATTCTGTAAGTTTAGTCGATATTCCTCCTTTGTGACAAATATACTGAAGACAATTAATCCGTCAAAAGTGGCGCTCCTTTATTTAATGGATTGCTCTTAATTAGTCGAGCCCGGATATAGAATTGGGTGTTTTTGGGTGTTCAAATCCGTTGAATGAAGATATATATCATGTCTTCATCCATGTAGTTATTTATTCCTCGAGGCATTTTTATTTTGGGGCCCTTGCAATCAAAAAATTAGAAATGATGAGTTGGGAATAGATCCATAAATTATATATAGCTAGCACGAGGGAGAAGATTAATTAAATGTTAAATTTCTCACATTGAGGTCATTCAATTATTATGAATTTGAAAGGCTTAATTAGGGAAACAAAGGTCCCCTCCCTCCCTCCATTGGCCGCTAGCCCACTACACTAGAACATACAAAATGTCTAGCCAGTGAACTTCCACCGGCCTATTTAAAAAATATCGTTTATTGGTTAAAAATTAAAAAGAATACTACAATTTAATCTACGTTGATGATTTGATTCTAAATATAAGAGTCAAAGTGTTTAAAAATGAAAATGGCATCTTTGGGTTTGGTTGGAGATCAATTATGATGCACTTTCATTCTAATTGAGCCAAAAATTATACAAAAACGTAGAACTTCTATATTCTGACACCTCATATGATGTGATAAATTCAAAACATAACATGACATATAAAAATTATTGAAATGTAGAAGTTTTCATGTCCAATTTTTGTTCTCAATTATAATGAAAATGCATTAACAAATAGGCCATTCAATTGTGCTTGTGAAGCTTATGTCACTTCCAATACGGATCATTGATCAATATAATCTATGGTCTTTTGAAAGAAGAGATCGGAAGAGCACACGTCTGATATGTGTGTGTATATATATATAAGATTTTTAATGGAATTACAATTAAGGACATTTATGTGAATAAAAATTTTTTGATTTATGGAGGCAAGCGCTAATTCTTCAGTCCGGCTATAAAAACAGATGGGGCTCTGAGTTTGGAGCCCGATCACCAATTACAAGGGGTCACGTGTATTTTAAAATACACATGGCTCCCTATGATTGGTAGTCGGGCTCCAAACTCGGAGCCCGATCTATTTCTATAGAAAATTTACTAATTCTTGCCCATATTACCTTTCATTTGTTAAAAGAGGAAGGGTAAATGTATTGACACCACACTTTTTCATAAGCACACAACTTTTATTTATGTTAATAGTCCCTGAATGTTATGTATTGTTATATTTATATATCTGTATAATAATTTTAGCTCATATCTTTTCTACAACATTCAATCAATTGGTATTCCTTGCATCAAATAATAATAATTTTCATTAGAGTTTCATTGTTAGCATGCATTCAAATGAGGGAAAAAATATAACTGCACTTAACTATTCTTTATTTTTTAATAATCTAAAATATTTAATGACTTTTCCATTGAAATTTTTGGATGCATGGAACCTTAATCGAATACAACATACGCCAATAAATGATAGGTCGAGAATAAAATTTCATTTAAAAATGTTAGAGATATAAATCAATAAATAGTAAAAGTTAAGAACAAATTATGCAACTAAAAATGTAGTATGGTTACTAGAGAAAAAAAAAAACGTAAGATCAATACAATTAGCCAAAGAGGAATCATTCTAAACTGAGAAATACTCAAATTTGATGGTAAGACGATTTTACCCCCTCAGTTAATAGTAGTACAAAGAAAAAGTACCAGTATTAATATATGAAAAGGAAATCAAAATATTGTCAATAGTAGTGGCCCTATATTGGCAGTTGATCTATTTTCTTGGCAATATAATTGACAGAAAAAATAAAAGGTTAACCAATGTGCAAAACAAGCGAAAGTTGAGTTGTATTATTAATAAGACAATTTAATATTTAATCCTGCTTAATACGGTGTCGTTCGGTGCAGATATAATTGCAACATAAGGGCCCATTAGTGAATTACATGGTCCAACTATAATGTGGCTAATACTTAAAAGGATAACTATTTGGGCTGCCCGCAGAGTGTCCATTATGGTTGACCAAGTGGTGAAGAGCTTACGAACGGCGGAACTGGATATGTTATTATAGAGTAATGCTATTTAGTACTATTAGTACTTGACACTATATGAAGGTGGTATTGAATGATAAGTCAAATCAAGTGGGTCCTTTATTCATGTATTTAATTTCACTTATCATTCAATGCCACATCATTTGCCATGTAGACTGGTGTCAAGCACCACTGATACTACATAGCATTATTCATAATAATAATAATAATAATAATTGTTATTCTTCAATTATTATTTTTATCATTAGTCAATCCTAGTGATATATAGAAGCCACTTCTAGCTACTACAAAAGAAAATTTTAATAGTGTACTGAATTTGATATTTCAGAAACCTTAAAAGTACTAATTAACAAATTACTAATTGAACTCCAAACACGCAAGTAGTACTATACTCTATTAGTTTGAAGATCTTAAATTTGATCCATCCAATATATTGAAAGTGCTCATAAGAAAATGCTCAATAGGAAATTGGTAACATATAAGTCAGTTTGAAAAATATCTAACTAGTTGAAAATTAATACAAATCTATATTCTCTCATTAATCTCTTCTGTCTTTTTCTTTCAAAAAAAATAATAAAAAGTCCATTCTTTTTTTAATTTGAGAGAGAAGTAAATACTAACGAGGATTTTATGTCATATAGGGTTAATGTGTGTGTGTGTGTATCGACTAATCAATCTCCCGGCCCAGACCTATTTCAATTCCATTGATTACTAATAAGGAAAATTATATTCCTAACACAATAATTTATTCTTACACCACATTTTTTTATTCTCTTAAATATCTTTAAACAAAAATACATCAATAACCTTCTTTAAAAACCTTTTTTTTAATTTTAAAAATTATTTTTTCTGTCTCACACTACAATCATAATATATCTTAATTTTATTTCTTTTTAATAATTGTTTTTTAATTTCTTTTTTGAATAATTTCCTAGTACGATTTTAATTTACAAATTATGACTCCACAAATTTAACTTTTAAAATTTATGTATTTCTTTAAACAATTCAAGCTTAGTATATCATATTTTTGTATTACTTCATTACTTTCATGATGAATGATTTCAACCTTTTTTCTAAAATTTCAAATTTTTATTTCTAATTTTAGTATTTAATTTTTGTAAGCAAATTTATAGATTAATAAAATAAGAAAATTTCTAATTGGACAAAAAGAGAGACAAAAAAGTTGACAAAATTGATAAGTGGGTTATGTGGTAAGTGTTGATGAAAAAGTGATGTGATGTATTAAAAACAAGATTGTGTCATTTATCAGTTTTATTAGATTTTTTATATGTAATTTTGTTCATATAGCACAACCAAATAAATAAAATAATAGTGAATAGTTCATTTGTCTTTTTCTTTTTCTTTTTCTTTTTGAGTTTTATTTTATTTTTAATATTGATAAATGTCGTAAGTAGTTGTAACCTAAGAAAATTAAAGAATCGATATTGCTAACTACAAAATTTCTTTATGAAAAGAAAATAATTTTAAAATTACTAACAAATTTGTTATAAGTATTTGTATATTGTGGTTAGTTAATTTATTTATAATGTTAAAAACATATGACTGAAGTAAAAAATAAATAAATTGTGTTCCAATTTTAAAATGAAATACCACTTTTTCTGGGACTAAATTGACTACAATTAGAAGTTTTTTAAAAATATGTAAAAATTTAATTGACTGATCGGAAATGTTTTAACATTTATTAATTAGCAGTTTTTATTTTAAAGTTAAATCAAATAAATAAAAAATAGATCTGATTTCGGAAGTCATAGATGGTTTACGATTCTATTAAATTAAGTTTAAAAGATAGTTTGTAAAAAAAGAAAAAAAAGAGTTTGAGATATATATATATATATATATGGACATACATAGACAGTTTGACCTCGTAAATTATCTCTTATTAGTGCTTACCTCAGGAGTTTCGATTTAAGATCCAATTTGTATATTTTTCAAGTTAGAAATAATATGTAGAGGAAAAGATTACGCAGTCAGCGAATAAAGAAAATACATCCAAATATTTGACCTAATTTTATATAGAATTATGAATAATTAATTTTACAGGCATATATGTCATGTGGTAGTGGTGCACTTACTAAAAGTATCAGTTAATTGCAGTGTATTTACATGTGGTGTAGGAATAAAAATTAGTAGTAGGAATATAATTACTCTACTAATAAATGTCATTTTTTGTGATTATTTTTGTGAGTACTTTTTTCTTTTTGGGTTGATTACTAATAAATACCATTCAGATAATTGTTATTGTGCAATTCAATGAAGACATGAAAATATACAATATAAAAGTGACATTTCTATTTGACACATATTCATTGAGTTATCACATAGGCACTTTTTCAACATTAAATGAAACTTATTGTTATAAACTAGAAGAAAAGAATAGAAAAAAATAGAGAATACTCGTGAATTTCATATTCATTCCCAACACATAAGGTCTATTTATACACTTATATGTGTGTTGCCCAAGAAAGACTTGGAGCACAAGAAAAGCAACCTAGAGTGACGGCCAAGAAAACTAATTCTATGGCTTCTAGGGTTCCAGGGACAAAATAGTCATTCATATTATATGTCACGCCCCTACTAATTTCCAACTATTTAAGAATATCTTATATTAATTAACGAAATCTATAGCTGAAGTTTTCATACAAATAGCGAAGACAAACAAAGTGTATTTGCCTGTAGAGTTTAACACTCTATAAAGATTGTTACTTAAACTAGTAAGTTGTTAAATTTTAGATAATCATTAAAACTAAATTTTCAATAAGATATGAAGAATACCACGAGTTATGTTAATAGTTATATTTCGTTGATTACCAAAGCAGGCCAAATTATTAGAAAGCTTTTACTTTGAAAAATATACCTCAAATCATTACAAGGACTACCCATATAAAACGTAAAAATATATTATAAAGAGGTGGACAGACTTATTAATATAAAAAGGCATTAAGTGCATAATTGCATTTGTAGTCATTTCAAAAACAAGTTTCCACTACATGCTAAACTCTACTCCCGTTCGCGAGCATGCTCTCACTCATAGCTTACTTTCCAAAGATCATGTCTTCATTTATCTACAAAATTGCAGAAATGAGAAGTGAGTACAAGGTACTCAGTGAGTAATATAATCTTTTGATCACTTTTCATTTTAAAGATTCATTTTCAATAAAACTATGGCATGCACAAAGCTTTTAAATGCACTAGAGGGCCATATCATTAGTTAAGCTACTACCCGTAGTGCGCAAAATTCATATTATTCAATATCAATTCAATCATGGCCATGAACAATTAAGTTGATCCACAGTCGAATCCCGGTTGACCTTTAACGGAATTCCAATCAAATAACAAAGCAAATACCACACTAATCGTCCTTATCTTGGTATCATTAGATGACTCCTAGTATGGCAACAAAGCAAAGCAAAGTAAAGACAAAACGGATAGAGCAACTAGTGATTCAAATGCAATAAATCAATATTTCATTTCAATACATCAAATCCATATTCATCTTATGGGAACTTCAATCAAAAACATACTTTTCTTGTCAAAACTTCAAAAATGCTAAAAAGGAATCAAAGTATTTGTTACTTACCTCTTTAACTTGATTTTCTAAAAGATTCTTTGAGTTGTTATCAAGAGCCGTTAAAACCTTTATTTTCCTTGATCAAAGTGGTGTTTCAAATTGTGTTTCTTATATATATGAAGAGGAATCATTTCTAAGTGTAAAATTAAGTGTTTGGTAGGTTTTAAGGGTTATTCTTCTCCCCATAATTCTTGTGGACGAATTTTCCCTAATTTTCCCTTTTTATACATTTGAAGGGGCTTGACACTTATCGAGAGGTGAGACAATTGGCAAATATATATACATATATATATATATATATGGAGATAGGGATGTGGTGAGGGAAAGTGACAGGGTTGGTTGGAATTGATTGTGAAGTCTTCCAATTCCTTTCTTCTCATTTATAGTTGTCGGATTGAGTTGCTTTTAGTTCTGCCAATCAAAACGCGACACGAGGCTCGATCTGGCGCTGTATATTTTAGAAGCTGTGTGGTAATACAAGGTTCATTCGTTTATTGGTCGATAAGTCCTTATACTTCGGGTTGTCTTATGATTAAGTTGTTGTACTTTGATCTATGTTACTCGAGACCTTCAACTTAATATGGTTTTTCAATTAAGTAGCTACACTTTGAGTCATTCTAATCACTAACCACATTCTTGTTTCTAGGCCTTACTCGAGTAACAATATTTGAATCTTGTGACATTATTGGTGCCAACCCAAGTGACTATTCAATCATCGTCAAATAACAAGCACGTTTGTCAATAGTTGCATTATAACCCTTGGCATTCATTTACAATGAGTGCAATTTACTTCGATCATGTTGTTACATTCTTATTCTTGACATTTATTTGAGTGACAACTAATACAATTCCATATGGTCACGTTGCCATATTCAAAATTTTGGCATTCATTTGAGTGACAAATTTTATATTCTTTCAATTAATGCAATCCAATACAATCACATTGTTACATTCTAATTCTTGACAATCTTGTAACTTTACAATTCAATATGGTTATATTGTCACATTCTACTTAGCGTTAAATCGTGTAACCTTGAAATTCAAGTAGTTCCCCATTATTATCAAAATACCATTATTTTGCTTAATTCATTGTTAAAATTTTGCGAGATGTTACATTATAATTAATTTATTTACAACACTCTCCCTTGAATTACTATTCTATACAATAATTGTCTCATCAAAAACCTTATTTGGGTAAAACTCAGTGGAAAAAATCTATCAAACTAAGGAGAAAATAATACAATTGGTTCTGATCAACTTTGGAGTGGCCAAGTGCTGCCTCATTAAAATTTTGTTAGAAAAACCAAGTGAGACAAAAACTGATCAAAGGAAAAAGAGTGCAGCTGCTCTATCTGATTTTAGCCGCAATGGTTCTCATGCTTAGCCTTCTACATTTCTCTAATATCTTCAAGACTTTGAAATATATTCTGTTTCAAACAGTGTCAACTCTTCAGGAGTTTTATATTGAGGGTTAATATTACATATGTCAAAGATATTTATTACACAAAGAATATGCCTTGTTAAAACCTTACAAGGAAAAAACCCAGTGGGAAAAAAATCCAAGTGAAGGGAAAATAGTACATTATTCTTTGGATACGCAACGATGTTGCCTCGTTGAAAACCTTATTAGAAAAACCTATTGGGACAAAACCTTAGTCAAGAAAAAAAGAGCACGACACATATCTCTCTCATATTAACTAGCAATATATATATAAAAACTTTAAGTTCTTTATATGCTTCATCTAAGCATACCAAATCTAATGATACATTTTCATATATTACCAGTCAAATGAAACTTCAGGTTTCAATAATATCCACCACATATTTAATGCTCCTTTAGCATTAGTATCTATTGTTATATATTGACATTGTAACAATCTGTTGGATTGTCTTTCTATATTGACCGATATCCAAAGTCAACAATTTTTGGTGAAATTGATTTATCATCCTCGTTATTTATTGAGCTCATAAGCATGTGTAGTCGACTATTATTTCTTGTCAATTCCACATAATCTCAGTATAGACATAACTTATCGAGACCTCTTTATTCCAGCAATTTCAGGTACCTGAGCCTCTTTAGGCACTTTTAAATGCCTCAAAAGGACCATCATAAGCAATTGTTCCATATTCATTTTCACGGATGCTTATTTTGGAATCGACCACGTCATGCTTCAAGCATACCATTAATATCTCAAATCCTCTTATAGGATTCTATATCAATCCAAGATGGAGTATTTAACATAGTATATCTATTGACAACAATACAGTCAGTAATCTGAAATGCATACTGTCTCACAAACTTCAAGTTTGCACTATACATGCGAAGATTACAATTATGCATTTCATATATTTATTACCAAGTATCAATTCATCCCTCTAATGTTGAGAAGACTATTTAATTTAAGAAATAGTCAGAAAACATGTTCATCCTTTATAGAGGAAGCATACAAATAAGGATTCAAATTTATCATATATTATCAACATTACAATAATATCCATCTTAGTACACTTGGTAGAGCGACTATACATATTGTATTTTTCAACTTTAGATATAGGTTTCTGACTGTAAGCCAAATATGAGGGGGATATCATATATTCTATTGTCATATTATATAAGAATTGCTGCAAGTGAAAGATCAATATACAAATAGTTTGTTCTCAATTTAGTGTAGCAAATAAATTGATGCGTATAATATTATTTTGCTAACCATAGGCAATTAATATCCCAAACAATATATGAATATTTAATGATTTTTGGAGAAAATTCACTGGCAAGATACATTTGTCTTTTATAATATCTGAAATATTTGCTCATAAACAATCAATTGGGCAAATATTCTCACAGAGTTCGGGTTGCGAGTTTGACATGTGACCTCTAGTGAATCTAAATTCATAAA
>CAVNYN010221700.1:0-13798 GCA_963692815.1 Nyctanthes arbor-tristis
AGCATCTGTTCATCGACCTCTTTGGTGCTCATTTTCCCTCTGAACATCGCGGAGGCTGTCAGATAACGTCCATGGCGTGGATCAGCAGCGCACATCATGTTCTTTGCATCCCACATTTGTTGTGTCAGCTCTGGGACAGTGAGAGAAATGTAATGCTGTGATCCATGAGAAGTGAGTGGTGCAAATCCAACCATGAAGAAATGAAGACGTGGGAAAGGTATCAAGTTCACAGCTAGCTTCCGGAGATCTGAGTTCAGCTGCCCAGGGAATCTCAAGCAACAAGTTACCCCGCTCATTGTTGCAGAGATCAGATGGTTCAAATCACCAACTACAAAACACATGGATTACGGAAACCATCAAAATTTATATACGCTAAAAACTTATGGCATGCAGTAAGAAGACTGCACAGTACTAGACAATATTCAGTAAGAGAATAATCCCAAATCTTATTTCACATATTGTTCAATCATACTGAGTATCCCCCCCCCAAAGCCCCCCCAAAACACAACCCAACCCAAACAACACACACACACATAATAATAATAATTTTTAAGATTACTGTTTCAAGATGTGAACAAGGTACTCACAGCTTGGATTACTGAGCTTCAAAGTCCTGAAACAGATGTCATAGAGTGCTTCATTGTCAAGAACCATGCATTCATCAGCGTTCTCCACCAACTGGTGCACTGAAAGTGTAGCATTATAGGGTTCTACAACAGTGTCTGAGACTTTCGGTGAGGGGAAAACAGAGAAAGTGAGCATCATCCTGTCTGGATATTCCTCTCTTATCTTTGAAATCAAGAGGGTACCCATGCCAGAACCCGTTCCTCCTCCAAGAGAGTGACATACCTGGAATCCTGTCCACAGAGCAATTAGCAAAATGATGAGTATTATATTAATTTTCACAGGTTAGCTAACAAAACGAACACAATAGTTTTAAAATCACAAGCAGTTCTCTTGGCAAATACAGAAGGGGGGAGGGGGAAAAAAGAAACGAAAAGAAAGGAGGTTCGAAATTCGATAAATAGAATTCTCCATTAATTAACAGAAATTAGGTGAATGCACATATAAGAAAACAGGATCCAGTATAAGCATCATTTGAATAACAACGAAGGCGCACATGGAATTGTTTTGTTCCATGAGTAAAAGCTCTCCAAAGGCAGCTCCAAAGTCCAAACAAAAATGCCCATAGAAATAAGACTATTAAAAAAAAGGAGATCTTTCAACAAACTTTCCATTTCTTAACTTAGAGCAAATCAGAAAGCCAAGAAGCAAACCTTTTTGAGGAGTCTTTCCATTAGTTAAGTCAACAAACAATTTCAATTCTCAGTGTCTTTCAGAAAAACTTGGTGCTCTACTGTAGTTGAGTGTCATATACTAGTGACTGCTAGCATCTCTTAGGAATGCTTGATCTTTTAACAGAATTTCTGATCTTTCTTGTTGTAGGGGAGACAGAGGTGGATGAGAGCAAAAACATTACACCATTGCTTCAGGGACATTAAAATCCTAAAAAAATGGATGCGACATAGGTCCCACATTGGGCTTATTGTCAGGCCTAAAATAGCCCATATATTTAATACATGTTGGACCAGGCCCATAATTTAGAAAAAAAAAAAAAAAAAGGCCTGTGGTTTGGTATGGCTGATGGACCCATCCCATGTGAGTTTAATAATTCTACTATATATTTATTAGGATTAAAGATTCTTGAAGAAAAAACAAATTTTTATCCCCATCCAACAACAGCAACATTTTCTGTGATTGGACGCAGGCAGACAACGTGAGCTGGAGGAAACTCATCTCCAGTCATGAACGGCCCCATGACCTTTAATAATCCTGGATGCCCCAAAGACATGCCCGTACCTGTTGTGCGCCAAGACAGACTAATTTTTCGTCTAAAGAAATAGCATGGGCTAAAAAAAACTGTCGGTGCTATGAACAACTCCTATTAATATAGATCGAATTAAAGCTAATCATTATTCAAGAAAGAGGAGTATGATATCAGGAACTTCTAATTCTGGACAAAAAGGGACCACGAAAAATGCTAAAATATCTTACATTCAATACAAAAAAGACCGTACTTCAAAAGAAAAAAATACAAGAATATCAACAAGCCAGAAAAAAATCGTGATTAGATAATAAACAAACATTATATACAAAATGTAGATCGTACTGCTTGAGAAATACAAGTTCTAAAAGAAAGAAGATTCAAACAAAAAGTGATCCATCGATTATGCATACATATCTAAAAGCCAGCGCCTTTTACCACGCAGTCACCGAATTGTTCACCTTCTGAACGTAATCATTGCCAAAAAAGTGGCTTAAATCACTTTTGATTGTTCAGAAAAAGGTTGAAGGTGAGCAAGTTCCATATATAAGAGACAGGTATACAGAGAAAAATGAAGCGAACTCAAGATAATTATTTTCAGATCGGTTCAGCAATAAATTTTAATGAATTCAACAATCAAAAGAAAGAAACAAAACCAGTTTAATTAATTTTAAAGATCTCCACGACGCTACGTCCTAAGTAATGGATCTCATCCAACCGATGTTTAAATTAAATCGTTGAAAACCAAAAATCTCCTAATAGGAAGAATGCTACAGCTAAAACCAAAATGCAGAAAATCAGGAGAAAAAATTGAGCTGTAATACAACACTGTTGAGAGCATTACTTAAAAACTATAAACATGCATTTATAGATATACTATAACAATATCTATCAGAACAAAAAAGGACATGGAAATGGAGAAGTAATTTCAAACCTTGCAAGCAATCACAGTTCTCCGCCTCTTTCCTTACAACGTCAAGAACTGCATCAATCAACTCAGCACCCTCCGTGTAGTGTCCCTTGGCCCAATTATTCCCGGCACCGGACTGCCCAAACACAAAGTTATCGGGCCTGAAGATCTGACCATACGGACCGGATCTAATGGAATCCATGGTCCCGGGCTCGAGATCCATAAGAACAGCACGGGGAACATACCTTCCGCCAGAGGCCTCATTGTAGTACACATTAATCCTCTCCAACTGGAGATCAGACGAACTGTCACCCTTATACCTGCCCGTCGGGTCAATCCCATGCTCATCGCAGATTACCTCCCAGAATTTGGAACCAATCTGGTTCCCACATTGACCTCCCTGAATGTGCAAGATTTCTCTCATTTTGCTTTGTGTGTTTCTGAGGGTTTTCGGTGGGTTATGAATGATGTATGAATGGGCAGTTACCGTACTGGAAATGTCAAGGGGAAGCAAGAATCATGGGAGGCAGAGACAAGTAGGAGACATTTGAAGAGGACCCGCGATTCTTGCAATTCTTGCACTGCTTAGTTGGCACGAAAATCGTTTCGCGTTAAATGAGTTTTATGCCCAAGTCGTTGGTAAGTAACTGGAGGGAATTGTGTGCAATGTGCCCGCGAGAAATTACGCTGGCCACGTTTCGCACCCGTTGGAGCTAAATTATCCGTCAGCCGTGTATGTCTGGCCACGTTTGCTAAATGAATCCCGTTTCAAGTGCTGATCATCACCAACGGGTAAACTTTACACCGTACACGATCAGTTAGATTCTGTCACTTGAGAAAGAAAACTCTCCACTAGAGTAGGAATGGAAGGGATAGACAGCGAGACATTTTCTTTTATTTGACTAGGGAAGAAAACTTCAAATTAGTGATTACAATTCTAAACAAATAACTATACTCATTTTATAATTTTTTTTTAAATTAAAGGTTATTCAAAATTGATGTATTCCATAAACACCAAACGAGGGAGTCGTTTTGTAGAGAGCCAATCCGTTTTATCAAATGAGTCACCTTCATTTTATTCCCCTTTTTTTTTTCTTTTTTTCTTTTTTTTTCTTTTTTGAGGTTCGGGGGTGGGGGTGTCACTTCGAGTTGGTAAGATGAAGTCACTTTGACGACGGAGGAGGTGCCTGTCTATGTAGCATCAATTTTGACAATTTCTGAGGTAGCGAGCACCCCTCATTGGATGGCATCTCATGTCTTAACTTGAGAATAAAGTAACCGATGCCTGTTGAGAACCTATTTTCATAACATTGACTACTCACTTTGAACGCCAAGCAATCCCACTAGAATAAATTCAAATTCCTTGAAAAACTTAGCTTTGTTTCCTCTCCTCTACACACAAAATTCACACGTCCAATTCATACAACAAATATCGAATACAAGTAAAGATCAACTAGATACCCAGTTAAATGCCTATCAAGGGGAATTCTTCACTGGTCGAAAACTTTCCTAACGCAGTAGAACCATACTGTCATTGCAGTACTTCTTGAAGTTCACACATTCTTCCACTAGAAAGTCACTGCCAAAATGTTACACAGCAAAACAGAAAAAGAAACAGGCACGCATTAGGCATGGACCATAAGATTTGGCAACCAAAAAAAGAGAGGAAGTAGTACTTACAAGATCCGTCCAGCCATGTCTGATGCTTCCCATCTAGGACTCCAAGGATAATCAGTGAACACAGGTGACTTAACAGGCGCACTGTGGGAAATAAAATGCTACATCCACAGATAGTAACTACATTATGTATCTGCTAAAAAATTAGTTAAAAGCGGGGGCCTGAAACTGGGTTTATTTATTGGGAGGGATCTGCTTAAGAAAATATCTCAGGTTCATAGCTGATCAATTTCTTCCAAGTTCGATGGAAGGTGATTCCCACCACCCTAAATCACAAACTGATGAAGGTAATAAGTTTCCTTTTTCCCTTTATTTTATTATATTTTTTTTTTAAACCAGTGAAAGTGAAAAAAATTTTACTTAAAAGAAAATCTCAATGCAACAATGTGGATTCTTATGCATATGGCAAGCAAAATGATGGATGAAGAGAGAAACATCCCCAATGGGCTGTGGATTGGAAAAATTATATGCCATGTGTGAGACAATTGTTGACTTATTTGGTGGAGAGGAAGGGAGAAAATGCAGAGTCAGAGTAAGATAAGTAACAAAAATTAAAAGGATGATACCTATCACACCTATGCAATTAAGCTTTTTCCCCGTGGCATGTAAGCATAGTGGGTTAATAAGGCAGAAAGTTCCCCAAATCTACAGCTCCATTGGAGATGCTCTTAGCATTATTAGTTACTTCTTCTGCACTGAATAGCTAGTTTAACTTCAAAAGTAAAGCATCAGAGCATGATTGCCAACGGAGGAGGGGAAAATAATTTGAAAATTGGACATAGCCAAATATAATCCAAATAAGCTGTGTACAAGTGTTACCACTCTAAGAAGAAAGATTGTTTACCTGCGAACTCTGAAGCATCAAACCTGGTTGCTGCTTTGGAAATTGAAGAGGAATGGAAAAATGCACCTAAGGAAACATGTTCTGATTGAGATTAAATGCAATGGTAACAACATTAGAAGAACATAGAACAGGGACATCCTATTTGGAAACAATGATTTCCCAAGGAGAGAACAATCAACATGCAAGAAAAGAACTATATTCTAGATAGGTACTTTATCCTGAAAATCATTCATCACTCAATGAAGCCTGAGATAAAACAGAAAGGCAAGTCATACAAATCAATACTGGCAATTTATAGACACCTGAGCATCCAACTTCTTGTTCCTTTTCTTTATTTCTCTTTTCATTATTCTGAAAACCTCCCAAAGAACTAGCACAATGGCAACCATTTAATCCACATTTCTTACTCTGTGTGTGTGTGAGAGAGAGAGGCGGGTTCAAGTGACTACAACAAGTTTGGTTCAGCTTGATTAAAATTTTTATACGTAGTCACGCAACAAAGTTATTGAGTCGTTTCCATGTTATCCAAAATATTCCCTGTTTGGGAATACTCTTTATACAGCCAAGTAATGTAATGGTGAGATATTATTATGAATGCCACTATATATCAAGTGCCCAAAAATATGACCTACCAAAAAAGTGAATACGCCAGAGCAAGCCAGGAATGTTGCCTTTCTGCAGAAGACCTGGAAACAGATCAAGGAGGGTTTAGCGCTTATCCTTATGATCCAAAGTAGATATTAGTCAGTCAGTTATATGAAATTAATGAAGCCCAACCGGATCAGCTTCTAGAGGTCTTCCAAACAGAGGCACTAAAACCGTGATAAACTTCCTTCTTATTTCGATCGATGAAACTGCATCTTTAATCTGACAATAAACAATAGAAATTATTATATAAAAATGAGAGACCAGTCCTCTACTTGAAGATATTTTCATGTCATGTTGAAAGCTAAAGTTTCTACAGAAAGCAACAAACCTGTGCCTGGAGCATCTCCTCTAAAGTAGGAAGATATTCAGCCATGCACCTGCAGAGGGAAAAGGTAAAACAAAACTAAGACTTGACACCAGAAAAGACTTGGAACCTTCAGAAAGGAGAGAGTTAAATATATTAAAAAACTGAATAATAATTAATAAGAGATCATGAACTCACATCCCCTCTATCCAAGGAGGAAGTTTAAAATCATCAATGGAAAATAGAGCCTTCAACTCAGCAGGAGACACCAGCTTCAGACGAGGGGCTGAAGGAGACCTTTTGCCAACCAGAAATGTAACCTACAGGCATTTTGGAATGAAATTTTAACGAAGTGGTAAATATAGGAAAATGGGGTTACCTAGAAAAGAGATAAGCAGAGAGAACCGCATCAACATGGACAACCAGAAAAGCAAGTAGCTATGTAAAAATCCCAGAAGAAAAAGTTGCTGTGTGAAGACAGGTTTTGAAAGGGTTCAGGTGAAAACGGTGGATTATCACAAAAGTTGCACTTCTTCTTTCTGGAGAATAAATTTAGATTATTCAGAAATGAGAATGCCCATTTAGTTAAGTGGTGGAGAGTATAAATCGAATGCAATCAAAAGATGTTTCGAAAGAAGTTATCAATAAAACTTCTATTCTGCTATCGTATATATAAAATTAAGAACCCATTTCGGTATGGAGAAACAGAATGATAATGTCCAATTTGATTCATTGCTGAAATCATAGCTTCGGAATACCAGGTAACAGGAATTGTCTAGTCTTATATCATATGACATCAGATACATGCAAGGCAGGGGGATGCCTCAATAAACTTACAAAAAGAATGAGTAAAAAGGGAGAAGGGAAAAAAAAAAGGCAGGCACCACATGCACGCGATATTAGTCTTTTCATCCACTTGTGGTATACTCAGATATGTAAAGGGCTGATACCAACCTGTAAGTATATCTTCTGTAATCGTTTCCAGGTGGATCCAGCAACCAGTTTATTTATATCCATCTCCAATAGAGGTACTGCAAATTTAACCTCTTCTGGCTACACTACAATTAATGGCACAGCAACACACCACTAGAGTTAACTTATATAAAAACATACAAATGTGGTCCACAGCAGGATAAAAAATCACCAGTCAACCTAATTACCTTGTCAATCCCTGAACTCATACAAATTTCAATTTCCTGTGACAATATGATAAAATTTAGGCAGTTTCGTAGGATTCATGCTATATCCAAATCAAATAAAGAAGCACCTTTATTTTTTTTAAATAAGGGGAAAAAATTTGCAAAGAAAAGTACATATGAAAGGGGATAAATGAGGACAAAGTTGAGAAATAACAAAAGCACTGCAGGGACAATTTGTACTCCTACAAAAGTTCACAAGAAGAAAAACTTCAACATATAAGATGTCAACAGTGAACAAAATAAGGTCCATCTGTGTGGGGTTTAGACTTACTTGCAGCTCCTACTAGAAATTCCACGATAGGAAACAATACTAAATGCACAGATCGAGCGACGGCTCTAAAAGGTAAGCACAGATAATTCGTGGAACAAAGCAGGTATATCATTTGTTCATCAAGCTATCAGTCTCAATGCTAAACAGAACTATAAAAATGAAACATGAGGTGATAAAAGGTCCAATTTTGGCTCCAATTGAGCTTTCAAAACTTTTTCGGAGATACATGCTGAACGGGCATAAGCCCTCGTGAAAAGCTTTCTTTGAGAGGTCATTACATGAAAATGATTCTTTTCGAGACTGTGTGGATAACTAGTCTGGGAAATTACGGGTACACCATGCAAAACTTACTTTAGTTAGGGAATTTGTTGTTGAAAATGAATATGTATATATATATATATATAAAAACTGATACCTATTGGCGTTATTAGAGAGAGAGAGAGAGAGAGAGAGAGGGGGAGGGAGGGAGGGAGGGAGCAAAATTGACCTCAAGAGTACAATAATGACTAGGCTTGCGCCCTATCTACCACATAATGCTGAATGAGCTTCAATAGTTCTAGACGTAAAGAAAATCAAGTTAATGTCTCTGATACCTGAATACAAGACCAGTCATATGCATAATCCACCATTTCAATATTATGTTTAGGTTACACACATCATCATATTCATATTGTCCTGAACCAAACTAATCAAGTTTGAGGATGGCCGTTGGCACATAATGGACAGGAGACACTGTATGTGAGTTTTGGATTGTATTTTCAGAACACCACAACAGATCTTCCACTCAAGTAAAGGGACCATAGCCTTACCCGCACACCCAGAAGGCTGGAAATGCATATTTAACATAATGCACAAAAACCCAATCTTTTTCTCAATAGATGGAAACCCATATAACACTAACCTCTCTGGAAAGCATAGTGCTGAGTTCGAATTTCAATCTATTATCATCGACCTCTCCAACGCGTTTCTTCTGGTATGTCATATATGCATCCCTTAATTACATGATAAACAGAGACAGCAAAGCTCACATGAAATCCTAAGAAGATGAAGAATGCAAAAATTTTTATGCGTTTGAAGAAATTATTTCGGAACGAACCCTAACCTAAGCTCAATAATAAGACGTAACAGCCGACTAGGATCCTTGCTATTCCAATCAGAGAGACAATTTTTAGAAGATTTGGAGTCCTTGGAATCAACATCCCCGCAGTACGGGCGAAAGTTTTCATCTTCAGGACCGAATATTATATCTGGAGCCGCCAATGGAAATACAGCGTTGTACACGACATCCCCTGTGTTCCATTATTCCATTAACGTAAAAGAAATTGAATACTTAAACCCATAACATTAAAGAACTTCAATAAAATTGTTCTCACATCTGACATAGTCAAGGCAAAAGGGGATGACTAATGTGAAGCGATCAAGCAAGCTAGGGTTTTTGCAGCCTGACCACTTTTGCTCCACCTGAAACAAAAATTTTTTTATACTGAAGAAATTTAGCAATTCCCATATCCAAGATGATCCTGATAGCGTCCAAGAACGCATATACATACACATATATGCACATACATGGATGATGTGTTCATAAATTAAGGAGCAGATGTCCATAGTTCATACCTTGATGGGAAAGGGGGAGTGACTGAGGAGATAATTCAGCTGCGCGGCGATGAGAGGCGGTACGGTGTCGATCGCCATTATTTTGGTCTGTGGGGATTCGAAGAACACTGCCAGCGGGAAGTTAAAAAGACCGATGATCTGAACTATTTATGTGCGATGAGCAACGTTTAAATTTTATTAACGTACCATTTTTTTGTCAAGGGGATCTAACCATAAACTAAGCCCTTCTTTGAGCCACTATATAATTTCACTGGGACTGATTTAACTACTGATTTAATAATTACTCATTTATAATTATGAATTTTAAATTTCTATAAAATCTACACCACTCATTTTACTTCTTTTTAATTTCTCTTTATAAATCAACTACTATAAATTGAATTAAACAAATATTAAGGTGTCTCATAAGAGATTTGTTGGAAAACAATTTCAGTGGTAAGTGCTCTTGATCAATTAAAAACTTCTATATTGTGTGAAAGTCCAAATTAGATAACAAATTGAAACTCCAAAACCCAAGAAAGACTTCGATAGGATGGTTCTATACGCCTACATTGTAGGACTTATATTAATTTCATGTCACGTGTGAAATGTCTCACATTAATTATATTTTCTTAAATCTACTTCAGATCTTCTCATCTAATATTAAAAAATCATTTTACCATGGGAAATATACTGTTGAAGACTAATTTTTACTAACGAGGACAAAGCAATGGCCAATGCAATTGAAATAGCTTTTCTGAATACACAATATCAATAATGGACTTGGCAAATAACGCAGAATGCTACTAAGCATCTTGCTAGCTATTATGGTAATCCAAAGTTCAGGAGCAATTTAATAAAGAGTAATACTATTTAGCACTACTGGTGCTTGGTATCATATCAAGTTGATATTAAATGATAAGTTGAATTAAGTGGATCATTTATTTATTCATTTAATTTCACTTATTATTTAATATCACATTAGATGTCACTTAGCCTTGTGTTAAGTATCACTAGTACTACATAGCATTATTATTTAATAAATGTTTTAATGGGTACCACAGTGAAGAAGAATTTCAAGTTTCTTGGGATCGTATGATTGGGAAGTTTGATCTTGAGAGTCATTCATTGTTGAAAATGTTATATTCACTTCGTGAAAAATGGTGTTCCCATGGTAAACTTATTTTTTAATATTATTGTTAATATTAGATGTGAAGATCTTACATGGATTTAAGAAAATATAAATGTGGGACATTTCACACGTGGAATGGAATTAATCGAAGTCCTACAATGTAGGCGTATAGAACTGTCCTACCGAAGCCTTTTTCCCAAAACTCACATGTGAGTTTTTGATTAGTCCAGAGCATCGAGATCAGTGCTCTAAGAATACTGAAAGTTTTCTCAGATTTGTGTATTGTAGATATGTGCATATAATTTCCTTTTACTAAATTCAAATCTCTACTATATCAAAAGAGGGGATTTGATTTTCATTGTTCATCCAACACTTATGTTACTGTCCTAGTAAATCGTACGATTTCGTCATAAATTCCCAAAATAAATGCCTCATCTTACGTGCGGTTCTCAATCACTCATTCCAGATCACAAATTCATTCGTGATATTTATCAAGATATTTTTCCTTCCCATTTTCTTTCTTAGTTAGGCATTTGTTCAATGTCGTTTTTGCATTTTGATTTTGAGGTAGCTGCATCTACGTTCCTTCCCTTTGTATCTTGCTTTGAAATTTAAGTACCGATTGAGTGTGGGGAGAAGAGGCAGTCCTGTTCTCCTCCCAGTATCCGGGGGGATACGTCCCCAGAGGCTGACCTGGCACGCTGGGGTCGCGTGCCAGCGTGCAATGTTATATTTGGAAAAAAAAAAAAGAAAAAAGAAATGCGAAATTCAATTCTTTGAGAACCAGAAAACCGCAGTCACACCTCCCATTTTAGCTTCTCTCTCCAAACCACACTGTCTCACTCTCTCTCCCTCTCTCTCTCTCTCTCTCATGGACGTAGCTTTTCGTCTTGACCCCGAACCCAACGTTTTCCGACAATGAAAAGAGATCGGACGGCAACGGTGTCAAAGAAATAGAATATTATGGCGAAACCCCCAAATCCTCACCCGGAAACCTCTTTCTCTCGCAACCCACCTTTCAGCTCTCCTCCCCAACTGGAAACCAGAAGCCGCTAAAGTCGCTGTCTACTGTAATCGACCGTCCCCCATCGGCGCCTGGTAAAGAGGGAAGAAGAACCACATTGGCCGAGTTGAAGCACATTTCTAAAGAATTAGAAGTAAAAAAAAAAAAAAAATCTCATAAACAAACAAGAGAGAGTGAGTAAATTATAGTGTCATCAATAATTTTAATAATTGAAAACCAAGTTATTCCGGGCATCAAATAAAAAAAGAATCATTATCGCAAATGCCTAGATAAAGGTGGAGCTCGAGAATCTAAAGCATATATTAAAACATTTGTACCATTAGGCAAAATATACAATGTGGATCAGAAATTCAGACCGCTGCCTAGATGTATTTTATAAGCAGACATTTTTATTTAATAAGATTAACAGCCAAATGATAATAAATTAGTCATGAACAAGAGCTTGGGGTGTCAGAGAGAGAGAGAGAGAGAGAGAGAGAGCAAAAGACTGGGTTTGTGGTGAGCATTTGGGTGGGTTGTCGTCTGGCTATGATGTTCTATTTCATTCCGGCGATGTGGTAGAGAGAGAGATGAACGGTGAGTTGGTCGATGGAGAGAGATGAAATGTGGGTTAAGAGTGTTGGGTTTGTTGCAAAAAATAATCCAAAGTTAATAAGGAAAAGGAAAGGGAAAGAAGAAGAATCTAAGGAGGAAAATGAATCCAAATCATAGAAGAATTATCTTGTCTTATAAGGAAACGAAGCCTATAAATAGAGATGTTTTCTTCTTATTTTATACACAAGTGGTACAAGTGAGTTGAGAGAAAAATTAGTGAGTCTAGTACCTTGAATAGTTTTCTTGTAACTCTTTGTAATTTGTTCAAATGGTAGAAAATTAGGTGTGGTAAAACTCGGGGTGCTGCTTGGGTCGGGTCAGATAGTCTTGTAAAGAAAAACAGTAGCCTAGCATCTTGAGATTTCTTTAATTATTCGCAGGTTAGGCAAAGGGTAGAAATCAGTAGATGCGGTAAAACTTGGTATATTTTTCTTGTTGTACTTGGGGAATTGGTTTAGCGAGTGAAAATTCTGTATGATTGTAGGCGACTTTAATCATATAGTGGAAAGTTTTGACAGTCCGTAAATTTGTCTTTATTCTTTTATTTTTCTTGTCTCAATTAAATTCCTTGAACAACAGTTCTACGGGCGTAATCGGGGAATTTGCCTTAATTCCTAACAGTGGTATCAGAGCAGCAGGTTTTGTTCAAGGTAGAGCAGAGGAAAATATGGCGTACGAAGTGGTGAGAATCAAGTTTGACTTGTGGCTAGAACAAGTTTGAAATTTCTTGATTTTAGTTAGGCGATTTAAAGCGTTCAAAGGAAAACCATCCCTGTGTTTTAACAAAGTTGTTGGAGCCAGTATGAACGATGGTTATTTGGGAAGATTTAGATTTGAAAACTGGAAACAGGATGTGTCTTCATCTGGCCAAGAATGTTCTTGTAAATATTCATGGAATATTTGATGTGAAGAAATTGTAGCGTCAACTTAAAGAGGTGTATCCGATAAGAGGTTTTTCAAATTTGTTACACTTGAAAAAATTGTTTAGTTCTTTGTGAATTAGTGTGGGTATAAAAATTCTCAATGGGCTCGTCTGAAAACCGGTGGGTGTTGCAACTTGTTGGTGTTGTAGACTGGCTGACCACGTAAGAAAATATTGTCCAGGTGAAGCAGGTTCGGCTACTGTTTAGATTTGGACAATCCGACTCTCTTGGTGTGAGGGCAGTGGATATGTGCTATGAAGTATGTAGGTTCATCATCATGGTGTGTCGCTAGGTGCCATAGTAAAAGATGTGTATTACTTCTAGCGGTTTTATTTACACATGGCATTGGTTGGCGGTGATACAAGGTGTATGTTTGTAGTAATATCGATAGCTGATGAGCTCCCTGGAAAGCCAACGAGAGAGTTGTACCATAAATTTCAGCAGGTTTATTTTGACATTGAGCCAATGAAATGCTTGGAATTTGTTGTTAATTCTAAGTGGTTATACTCATGTGGTGGAGTATGAGACTGTTAAAGTATGTCAAAGGTTTACCTGGTAATTTCTCAAGTATTGTGTACAAGATTGGAGAAGATGACGATTTTGGCTTATTTTGGCAAGGTGGAGATTGTTGGGTTTGTTATAAAAAATAATCCAAAATTGAAAAGGAAAAAGAAAGGGAAAGAAGAAGAATCACGAGAATTATTAATGTGTTTGACCATTGAATGGATGAATTTAGTTTCTTTGACAATTAACTAGTCTTTCACCTCTGTGTTGCACGGAAAGAATAATTTTAAGAACTTGTAATATTAATCTTTTAGGAAATGAATAGAAGGAATAGAATAACCAAATAATAA
>CAVNYN010221704.1:0-13336 GCA_963692815.1 Nyctanthes arbor-tristis
TTTATTAATTTGATTAGTAAACAAGAATATATATATATATATATTCTTGTTTACTAATCAAATTAATAAAACGACGCATAATGGAAAGAAGAAATTAAACAAGGCTTAATGTTAAAAAATTATTTATACTAATCAATGAAGTCGTACGATCATAAAATATAGGTCAATGTATAATGAAAGATAAAAGTTTTGCAATATCTCAAAGCACAATTATTGTTTTAATGAAAAATTAAATGATATCCCTCATAAGATACTCTATTCCTCACCATAGTTGTCCTCATCAAGATGGTTATTTTCATCCCTAGTGGCTTCATCTTCCTCATTTCCATTGTCGTATACTGATAACGGTGTAAATGATGGTAAAACAAACCCAGGAACATCACCATACAGTTGCTCCAAAGAATTATGCAAAGCCTCCAATTTTGAATTGAACTTTTGCCCCATAACCTTTAATTTTTTTTTTGCAACCTTTGTTTTGTCTCTACTCAAGCCATGTCAGCTATCTTTCTAGCAGCACGTTCTACTTCTAACTCCTTCTCCATTTGGTGATCTTTCAAGCTAGTAGACCTATTATCTCGAAGACGCCCATCTCCTAGCCCAGGAATTTGACGTCCCGGCTTAACGCCTAAAACAGACATCATAATGTTTAGTCCAGCATCTGGATCATTTATTGGCACCTCCTCTAGAGGAGTATCCTTAGGAAGCTGCTGCTCTTTTACCCTCTCTACAAGATATTCATTAGCTTTTGCTAGCATCTCATCCTACAAGAAATTAACAAGAGCTATAGTTAGTACCTACAATAGTTAAAGACTTAACCAAAAAAATTAGAATTAAGCAATCATTCTAAAGTACTCCAACAAAAATCCAGCATCAAGTTCAAATAGCGACGAATTCAAGCATTCTATTACATACATTGTACATCTAAAACTTCAAGGCATGGTTTAGTATAGAGTGGTCAACAATTTAATGTTAGCTAGTAAATGAACAAGACAACTCCTCATTTATTCATGTACAATCCAATACTCTGTGATTAACCTTAATGATCACATCATACTCACACACTTTCTCAACTGCAAATCAGAAAACAAAGACACTATACCTACTCCAGCTAGTGTTCGTGCTGTTATGTGATGTTCGCACCTAAATTCAACAAACTAAATCACACAAAGTATGCAAAATCTGAGTCACCAACCAAAATCCCTGAACTATACGTCTTCAAGCTGAAATTCAATATAAATTTTTCCATACAAAACTTATAAGCAACCCAACTTCAAGTTTCGTACATAATCATATTGAAAATCATGGTTTACCAATGACAGTCATAGAAATTCAATTCCATTCTTCCCACAAGCGAGGCAGATAAACCAAAAATAGAGACTATTTACAAAGCCATTACTTGTTTCATATTTAGATGATGAAATCATTTTATAGCCTTAGTTCCATACCCTTACAAAAAACAAAAATTCACAAAAGAATGTTTCTTACATGTTCAGTTTTAGCTACATGACTGGTCCATGACTTATCTTTCCCCACATAAGCATGCTCAAATGTGTCCACTTCAGGGAACTTCGAACCACCCTGATAGTACAAAAATATATTTCAATCACCATAGAAATAATCATAAATGTTAATAGGTCAATAGATATCTATAACATAAACAATTTGTTAGATATCTATAACATAAACAATTTACCGCTGCCATTTCCTCTACTATATATGAGATAGGACGAGAACCAGTATGATGATTGTGTTGCTTCTTTGAACGGTTTATTACGTTTGCGGAGGATACTTTCTACAAAGGGAAAAATAACTATTACAAACTTTACTTATAAGCAAGAAAAAGCTATTTTATAAACAAATATTAAATACCTTGAATTTTTCAGAATTGAAATGATCACACAATTTAGCCCATTCATCTTCATCTCTATCATGCATCTCCAGAGGAGGATTGGCTAATGCATTTTCATGTGTCTTACACAACTTATAATATGTACTCAACTCAGCCTTGAACTCACTGTACCTTCCATTGAATAGTCTGGTGATATAAGCTGCCACTGTAGTGTCTTTTAGATCTAACTCAAAATTTGTCTGAGATGTACGCAATTACAAGAAAACAAATAAGATAAAATAAAGAAACTGTAATCATAATATACCATCATAGCTTATAAAAGCAGATAGAGTATGGATAAAGAAATAGCATGAAAATTTGAGATATAGATGTCAGTTATGTTATTTCTCTATTTTTTTTTTGTTAAACAAAAGTACAATAAAAAATAATTAGTGTAATGGCTTAGTCATATATGCTCACTGTGATCTCATCTATAAGGTCCTTTCTTTTATTAGAAGAAAGGGAACGCCAATAGCCCGTATCCATTGGACAGTGTGTTCAGATGATGGCTTCAATGTCATGAACTAACAAACTATGTACCTCAGGAGTTGTTGTCTATTCGAGTTGTATGTAATCTAGATTTTTTGTCTTGTTGTACGCACAATACGAGAGGTCTTAATTTGCTTACATGCCCCTCTTGTAGGAACCTCGTCGGGAGTCATTGGCAAGTGTCCTGTGCTTACTTCTACCAGACCAATAATATTAGAGTTTTCAGTATGAAATTTCTAGTAGAAAGCACATTCATCTTGAAATTTATATTGTTGATCAAACGAAAGTACCATCGGCCCTCCCAACTTTATCATTTAATGCTTCATTATTGTCTCTATACATGTCTCTATGCCCATGCACACCATCACTTTGCAATGAAACTATGAAACATATCCAGGTTTTGTTAAGAAAAAAAGCAAAAATATAGATATAGATAATTTAACTTAGGAGTTAAAGCGTTGCCACATAAAAATGAATTGATAATTTTGTACCTGCCCTATTTTTACGGCCTAGATTATGATGAACAACACTTGTAGGTCGAGAAGTTGGCACATCAAACTGAGATGCTGAGTTAATTTCAGTCATCCGGGGGTCTCAAAGTGTGTAGTGGTCCGAACACTGTTATTTGTAGGAACAGATTTGGTAGGAAGAGTTGAAGTTGACCGGGTTCCAATTTTTTGAGCAGAAAGTATGGAAGTGTTAATGGATTGGGTTGTCTGAGCTTTAGGAGCCATGCACCTATTATGTTGCAATGAATTTTGCAAGGAAAGTGGAGATATAAACCTGTTCAGTGATGTGGTGTTTGCTATTGGAGACTTGATTGTTGGACGCACATTCGGACTTGTCATTCTAGACACCTTAGATGTTGGAGCTGCATGTGAGCTTTTTTCTAAGAAATAAGATTCATCTACACAAAAATTGAAGCATTGTTAATTCATGAATAATAGATCAAACCAAAGCACAATTTAAAAATAAAGACTAGAAAAAGTTACATGTAGTACAGAGTTGTATAACATAAAACAATAGTGAAAAAACTATGAAGATCTTGTTACTCTAAATCGCTGTCTTCTTGATCGAGATTATGCTCAATGATTTTGTCAACTGAATTTCCATTGTCTGCATCATACTCATCATCTGAATCTGCAACATTTATTCTTGTAGGGAGTCGATTAATTTCTGTTGGATCAATCAAAACTGAACGAACATCATTTGAGCTAAGTGTTCTTGGAATTACATCATAGTTTTGAGCATCTACCATATTAGGTATATCAGAAGAAGAATTCTCTTGGTATGCTACATCACTAGAATCATCATTGTCATTAGCATTTTCATAGTTCTCCCTCTACAGTATATCATATATATTCCTATGCTTTATCTTCTGAACCACTTTCCAACTTCCACCTGCCTTAGGATCACTTATATAAAAAACTTGTTTTGCCATGGTTACAAGAATGTAAGGATCACTGTTATACCATCATGTACTACAATTCACAGATAACAAGTGATAATCATGCCTAACAGCCCCTTTCTTTTGAGGGTTCGTATTATACCAATGACACTTGAACAGAACAACTTTGTAGCGATGTCTATATATAAGTTCAACCACACTTATCAACTGGCCATAGAAGAGATCGGATCAGTATCATGATTTCCAGGTATGAAGACACCACTATTCTGCGTGGTCAATCTATCATCTCGTTCAGCAGCTACAAATTTTATCCCATTTACAATACAACCCTGGTACGTTTTAGCTCGAAGAAGACCTCTTGCTAACTCAAATAATTCATCATTGTACAAGGGAGAGTTCTCCATTCCTAAGCTTCGCACCTATTTCGGTTCAGTAAAAAAAAAAAACATATATATATATATAAAGTATTAGTACTATTATATTTGTGGAAACATAAAATTCACCTATTTCTGATCCTTGCTAAGTAACTTACATGTTCACAGAACCAACAAGGAAACAGTTTTCTATGTCTTTTTGCGACATCAATGCTACTTTCACTGTTTAGCATTTCCTCATGTTCCCTACATAGCAACCAAAGAAATATAATAAAGAACATGCATATAAATTCACATAGTCTAAGTGAAATGGCATCTTAACTTACGTTAAGAATGGAGAAACCTCGTCACAGTTATTTAATATGAACCAATGAGCAACCTCCATGTCAGTGTTAGTAAATGGAATACTTGAACTTCTCATATATTGCCGCACTACTTGTGAAAATA
Organism: Nyctanthes arbor-tristis; assembly: GCA_963692815.1. NCBI lineage: Eukaryota > Viridiplantae > Streptophyta > Magnoliopsida > Lamiales > Oleaceae > Nyctanthes > Nyctanthes arbor-tristis. The sequence continues at coordinate 4,607 of CAVNYN010221704.1, forward strand.
CTGAGAGTTTCTATTGTCTAGATCCACCATCAAAATTCCGTTCAGGTTTATTAAAAGGTGTCGCCACATTACGAAAGTACATTGTTCAAAAAGTAAGAGATTCATGTGCAACATATGCCTCTACAATAGACCCCTCTGGTCGAGCACGATTTTGCACATAATCTTTGTATTCGCCTAACATTCTAAAAAATATAAAAATAAGATTTAAAATAATATGAGATAAAAATAAAGATAAAAATAAAATAATAAGAGATAAACAGATAAAGAATTAGAATAAAAATGAAAAAAGGCATGTACCTTTCTATTGGGTACATCCATCAAGTATTCACAGGACTTGCAACTTTTGCTTCTTGAACTAGCAAGTGAATCATGGAAACAAAGAAGGCCGGTGGAAAGATTTGTTCAAACTTGTACAAAATGTACACAATATCTTTCTCTAACCTCTCAAAGTCATCCATGTGTAAAGACTTGGCACATAATTGTTGAAAGAAACTAGACAATTTAACAATCAGCTCTACCACCTCCTTTGGCAAGTATTTTCGAATAACTACAGGTAGGACTCGCTGAAATAAAACATGGTGATCATGGTTCTTCATCCCAGTAATTTTTCCAGTTTCAGGTACTACATTTCTTGAAATATTTGAAGCATATGAATCTGGATACTTCACAGTTTTGAAAAATTGAAGGAATTCTTAACCCACTTCTCCCCATTCCAATTTAACCATAGAGATTTCTTTATTCCAAGGACTTCCAAATCCTGCCAAACCTTAAATGTGTCTTTTGATTTTCCCTCTATACCTAATATCGTCCCAAGAATAATGTCAGAAACATTCTTCTCAATGTGGATTACATCAAGGTTATGCCTAATCTTTAACTTGGATCAATACTCTAATTCAAAGAATATACTCTTTTTAGTCCAATTCCATTCTGCACGAGCCCTCTTTTATTTTTGTCAGGGCTATCAGGATGCTTACCAATATGACCAAAATTTATGTTCTCTACTTGAGATAAAATTTCATCACCAGACAGCTCTCTAGGCCTACCACGATTTTCAATTTTTCCATCAAATGATTCTTTGATTCTACGCCACTCATGATCTTGTGGTAGCCACCTCTGATTCCCCATAAAGCAGACTTTGTCACTAAACCATTCAGATGTTCCATCTTCACTACAAGTAGGACAAGCATTATAACCCTTAGTACTCCATCCAGATAAATTTCCATAGGCAGGGAAATCATTAATAGCCCACAGCACAGCTGCACGTAGGTTAAAAGTAGTATCAGAACCTTTGTCATATGTATGCACACCAATTTCCCACATTTTGTTTAGCTCATCAATTAGAGGGCGCAAATAAACATCAATCTCCTTCCCAGGTTCGCGCTTGCCAGGAATTAATAAGGCTAGTATCGTAAATTCCTTTTTCATACACATCCAAGGAGGCAAATTATAAGGAACAACCATCACCGGCCACATACTATATGGTTTGTCCAAATCTGCAAATGGGTTAAAACCATCTGTTGCAAGGCCCAATCTTATATTTCGTGGATCTGCAGTAAAATTCGGATACAATTTGTCAAACTCCTTCCAGGCAAGTGTATCTGGTGGATGCCTCATGACGCCATCATCTACTTGTCCACTCTTGTGCCACTTCATATTAGTAGTGGTATGTATTGACATGTATAACCTTTGCAATCTCGGCTTAAGTGGAAAATAACGCAATACTTTTTGAGGACTACTTTTCTTATCACCAGAACCATCTAGGTACCTTGGTTCACCGCAAACTAGATACTTATCTAACCCTTCATTTTCCTTATAAAATAATGCGCAATCATATTTACATGCGTGAATTTTTTCATACCCTAATCCAAGATCTTTCAAAACTTTACGGGCATGTCTATAGCTAGAAGGTAGTTGATTTCCTTCAGGAAGCATCCTTCTCAAGATGCCCATGAGTTCATCAAAGCATTTATTAGTCATTAGATTTTTCACTTTCAATTGCATCAACTCCACAATTGATGTGAGAACAGTAAACTCCTTGCAACCAGAGTAAAGTTCTATATATGCTATTGCTAACAGTCTTTCATATTTATCTACCTCTTCCCTACTCATATTCATTTTTCACACACAGAGATATATATATATACTCTTCAACGGTGTCGGAACTATCGGAAGAAGTGAAAAGAAAGATATATATATATATATATATATACTCTTCAATAGTGTCGGAACTATCGGAAGAAGTGAAAAGAATATATGTGTGTGTATGATATTCAAGAAAATTATCTGAGAATCAAATTATATTTTATTTTATTTAGCGGCAACGTTGTTAATTATTTTGCTTGTTATGCTTTTTTAACTATATGTCTATTTAGTAATCAGTTCTGAACCCTATAAAACAATATAATAAAATAAAATGCACTTATCTTATTTAATCTTATCTAACATTTTATTGGCGTATTTAAATTTGAGTGCATTAATTTTTTTAAAATACAAAAAATAATAATTAATACATTAATTTAGACTTTATAAAATATAAGTGTGTATATATAGATATAATATTACAAAAAAAGGCTGAAAAATTGAAAGATTAACGGCAAATGACGGCAGGGATGAATTCCGCCAAGAAATGCAAAGGTGGGGATGAAATTGCCAAGAAATGCAAAGGTGGGGATGATTTCCACAAAAAAACTCAAATGTAGGGACCTTTTGCGCCAGTAACCCCATATGAAAAGAACAATTAATCTTTAATTGGAAAGTGAAGAAATCTTAGGAGAATTTAATGAAATGGGGAATTTGTGATCCAAAGGAAATTTCATGTTGATGAATTTAGTTTAAGTAGAGAAATTTTTAACTAGTGAAATATGTTATGAAGAAAAATAAAAGAGAATGAGAAAAAGGAAATTGTAGTCCAAAAGGAAATTCATATTGGTACAATTAATTGAACTAGAAATGAAGATTAGGGTGGTTTAAAAGCATAGAAATTTTATATTATGTAAATGGGTTTTATCTTGACACATATATTGTTTTAGAAACTTTGCACCATTAAGAAAGAAGTAAAGAAAATAAAGTTAAGAAAAGTTTAAAGAAAGTGTAAATAAATGGAAATGGGAGAAGAGAAGTAAAGAAATTAAGTTATGTGTCAAATAGGATGATTGATTATTCATTATGTTATCAACTTATGTTACAGGGGACACTGAAGAAATTGGAAAGACTTACCAGCTGAATTAAATCGCATATATAACCAGTGAGTGGAAACTCTCTAAATTATTGGAAATAAACTTTAGAATGTTTGTATTTATATGATGTTGTGAAATTGATTTAAAAAATGGCTCAAGCTGGTTGTTGTGCCGTCTAGGGCGAAGGGGTCATATGGTACCTATGGCCCAAGCTGATGTCTACACGCATATGACTTGATATCATGATTATGAGATGTTGGATACTCTTTGGGGGTAAATTCTATGATGATCTAGAAATCAAATGATTTTCATGATGTTTCTAGCATTGCAATGATTTTAAAAATTTTTTGATCCAAGATGATTTTCTTGTGACTTGTTTGGATGAATATAGTAGTGAAAGAGGTATTTTGTTTGAGAGTATGAAATATTTTCTTAGCTTTCTACTCACTGAGTGTTAATGCTCACAAAAGTGTTTTTTTAATGTTTTTCTTACATGTAATAATTAAAGTTTGAGCAACTTTTGGAATCAGTTCCATTCTAGAGACGAGCCTTTTGACAAGGTTGGCATGATCAACTACAAGTATGACAAGGAAATAGGTTTTGATGTAGTTAAATACATTTTGAAACTTTTTGCAAGCTTATGTATAATAAGAAGAAAAGAATAAGACTAATATACTTTTGCATGAATATATATTTGTAGAGTTCGTTATGTTATGATGTATATATCTATTTGAATTGTTGTTTTGAGTAGGGGTTTTGATAATCACTTGTTATACAGGGTGGTTTATTCATAAAACAAGGGAAATGCTACCAAAATTTTTAGGAAATTTTAATAAGTCAATGAGCCTTGACGGTAAATTCTAGCTTCTAGTTGGAATTTATCGTCGGAGCAAGTCACACTTCAAGTATGTTAGAGATACTAGGAGTGGAGCATGTCATTAATAGTGCAAACTGTAGAATCTAGTTTGCTTTTCAGATTACGGATTTTCACAGCACAATCCAATTGGCTAGAAACACCTGCATTATACAGACGAACTAATAGTTAATCTTCTAAGAGAAGGGGACAGGGTACAGAAGGGGATGCTAACATTCATGTATGTCAGAAAACATCACACAAAAAAGGGAGAGCTAAAGCAATATGTTTACTCGTAAAGACTAACAAAAAAGATCCAACTTCGATAAAACACACTAGTCTACAGAACAAATTTAATTTAGTGCACAAGGGACAAAACAATGAAGTACCCTTCAAGTTAACAGGAGATGCAGTCATGCCAAAAACTGAAGGTCTCTTCTTCTTTGGGGTTGTGTGATAGAACTCAGACATGACCAATGAATATGGATGTTTCTTCACAGCATGATGACATTCGTCCAGAACGAGATTGATGGCATCCATTCTTACTATACTGTGTCTATGTATGTTTAAAAGAATTTGAGCCGTCATCACTAAAACCTGGGTGAAGAACCAACATAAGTGTGTGAAACCAAATATGCCCAACAGTTTCCCAAAAAAAAAAAAAAAATCCAGCAGTCGAGGGGATAAACTTTAAAGGATAGCTTACATGCTTCTTTTTGCCATGTCCTAAATTTCCGCTAAAACGACAATTCATTCCACTTATGTGCTCATATTTTATTACATCTATATTCTCTATTCTCAATTCTTTTTCATCAGGTTTGAACTGAAATATCTGAAAAAATAATTCAATGCCAATAAAATTAATTACATTGTAATGACCAGTTGTAGGATAAAGAAGAATAATGCTATGTCGCGCTTGTCTAGATAGCAACTAATGTGACATTGAATAATAAGTAAAATTATCTGCATGAATAAAGGGCCACTTGATTCAACTTATCATGTAAAGTCACATTTATATGGTGCTAAGCACCATTAGTGCTAAATAGCATTACTTGATAAAATTTATATAACATGAGATGCAGTTGATATTACACCTCCTGTGACTTATTTTCTCAATAATTTAGTTAATAAATATTAAATAAATGTAAACAAAATTAAATCTTTTCTACTTCCAAATTTGAAATTTAACATCTGAATCGTAATTGATGAAACAAAATAAGTACTATACGAGAAGCACAACAAGAAATGAAAGATATATAGAGATCTTTTTTTTTTTTTTGTGGGAGGGGGTTTAGAGAGAGGAAATAAAAGCTCCTGGAAGAAGCAATAAAATAAACTGACATTATTATGGTTAAAAGCTTTAGCTCTAAACTTCAAGTTTCCATAATAGGAAAGAAATATTAAGGGTTGGTTTGATTTAGATTCTCCAAAATCAATTCTCATTGAAACTCACTTTCAACCACACATTCATCCATTAAAATAATCTTACGCTTAAATTCATAACTTTTCTTTACATTTCAACCACACATTCTCCTAAATAAATCACATTTTTCACAAAATCAATTCTCAAAATCTAAATCAAACACACTCTAAAAATACTAATTTCAACAAGCAAAAGGTCATCAAATGAACATTTTCTTCTTTCAATGTACTACAATGGAAATGATTGTCGTGTTTCATCATTTATCAGAAGTTCTGCATAAGTGAAGAAAGAAAATTCAGGTTCACTTTTAATATCTTTCGAAGACTTGAGTATACCACCTTGTCTAGTGGCAAACTTCGGCAAAACAGCATGCTTCATTGGCTCACTAAGAGTACAGTGAATGTTGAATGAAGATACAGTGATAAAAGTCCAAAAGAAACTCCAATATAAAACCAAAAAAACCAGCAGCAAAAACTATTCTACTATAGTATCATTCATCATGAGCTCATTTACACATAAATCTCCTTGTTTCCTCTATTTGGGTAGAGATATTGAAGCTCTCGATCACAAATTCAATTGCTTAAGAACCTAAGTTCTCTTATTGGAGGGAATTATATAGGGATTCAAATAAGAAAGCAATCTATATATTACATGCCCAAGCTGTACCTTCAGTTGACAATGAAACTGAAGTTCCATTAATGAATTTGTTATCTAGTGGGCAACAAGGTTCCATTAGAAGCAGATAACCGCAGAGAAGAACATCTAAAGAGAAAATTCAATCTCAGATTCTTTTCAATCTAGAGATTTTGAGGTGCCTAATAGGAATCAATCCAACAAATCTAAGACAGCTTATTATCTAATATCACTGCTACCAAGATTCCAAGCATTTTTGGTCCTGCCTTCTGCCGGTCCCAATACATTATTTGATATCCTCTGCCTCTTCAGTTCACTATCTTCCTCAGTACCCATCTTTTGGTCTTTATCTTTACGGCCAACACCCTTCATTTGCATTACACTTTTCTTTTTGGTCTGTCAATGTGTCCCTCCATCTGTTATCCTCTTATTTGAATAATATTATTAATTATACGTTGCAAAAAGTGCATGCCTAACTCCTTACCACTTCAAATATGCCCAAACAAAGAAAAGAAAGGATAAATCTTCAAAGAGCAACTAATTAGCCAATACCACCTTCAATTATTACTTTAAGGACAAAAGCGATAGATAAATGGCATTTATTATGCTCCAATAAATAGATAATACGATATGCCTTTATCATTGTAGGCCTGTGTACTTGTGTTTTCTCAAACAAAACTACAGAGAATTTGAAGATCAGTTCAACGCTAGAAAAGCCAATAAATGAGCTGCATTTATTATGCTCCAATACATAGAAAACATGATATGCCTTTTATCATTGTAGGTCTATGTACTTGTATTTTCTCGAACAATACTATAGAGAATTTGAAGATCAGTTCGACGGGAGAAATATGTTTTAGACTAGATAACTACCTCATCAAATCAAGTGCACCTTTAGGCTCACTGGTAAGTACCTGCTTTGATTCAAACTCGCGTTGCCACCTCCGTGCATCCCAGAAATCTTGACCTATTTCACCACAGTAATGGCTAACTTGCTACCCTGTTTGTTCACGGATTACCTCTGCTTGCTACATGGAGAAAGATGAAAATAAACGACATAAAATTGAAGTTACAAGTTAACAGAATGAGAAAGCAGAATACCCCTCCATTGAGCAAGTACCTGGTAAACAAGTGGAACTTTAGGAACTAAAAATACAGCTAGCATTTTCTTATTCTGTTCCTGAAGCTCAGCACAGACACTTTTTATAAGGAGGACTGCAATAAGTGTTTTCCCAGCTCCTGTTGCTAGAAAAGCAATTGTGTTTCTCCTTTTTGCTTGTTCAAGAATCTAATTGGTACTTGCGAGCTTGCTCCTCAGGAATTTTTTCTTTTCTCTCCTCCAGATTCTTCTCTTCTGAAACTCCATCTTGTTTGTGGCTTTGCTCATAATGCATTTTCTCATCTCTGTTTCAGTAAGCTTCCTAAGAACCATATCAGAAGACTAAATCATTTGTTTCTTTAACCCTCTTCCAGTAACCCTTACTTTCCCTGTATTCCCTATCCGTCATGTTACCAGTGGTATTGGAAAGGAGCTCTCTTTTCCTCAGTTGATCTCTATCCCATCCATCCATCTCGACCTCATCCTAACTGAGAGGTCTCTTCCTTCCAGAATCCCTATCCCAACTTCTCTCACTCTTTGGGCCACTAACACGCCTTCTTCCATATATTTCTTCAGATTCGTGACACTCACGGGGTCTCTTGACTTTGTCACTTCCATTGCACTTGAATTCATTGCTATCACAAGGCATTTTCGCATCACTAGAATTATTAATTCCAGACGTAGAATCTGGGAGCTGATTTTGGAGGCAGGCTTACTGGGAGGAGGAGTGGAAACTATCAACTTGATTCAAATTGCAGTAAGTAGATACCTTGGCAGGTCAGCACCGTTTTTAATGTTGTCAAGAATATGATCGATTCCGCCGAAGAAATAAGGGTCGATGCCGCTATCCTGACTATTTAGTTTGGGAAGGGCGTCGAAATCATTGATGAGGTCATTCAAGGAGATGTCCTCACAAGCATCAAGCCAGTAGGAGGATCTAATGTCAGAAGCTGGAGGATGGACATTACCTGAATCCCTAGTCTCATCGTCCATTTCTTTTACTGCAATGATTTCAATATAGTTGAATAACAACAAGAAGACAAGAACAGCAAGGTGGAACCTTTTAATTCACTACTTATGCATCATTTATGCAGCAAAGAACTGAAAAGGTAAAATAGTACCAAAAATATAAAGAATTGATTGAAAGAGCAAAATACCAAACGAATATTCAAAGTAAAACTAATCTAAAACAGTAAATATATATATATATATATAGAGAGAGAGAGAGAGAGAGAGAGAGTGAGTGAATGAATGAATAGAAAGCAGATAAGTGTGAAATAGACCGTTCGAAGCACTCAAAGGAACAAAAACCAATTTGTGTGATTCAAAGATCTCCCACGGTCTATATTACGCCATCCTACTCTCTCTTCAATTCTCTTCTGCTTTTTTCCCCCCAACACACTCAATTCCCTTATTCTTCTTCTTCTTCTTCTTCCCTCGATCTCTGCTCTTCTATCACTTTTTCCTCTAAAAATTTGATTTTTCAAATCTCTCTCTCACTCACTCTCACTATTACAGATTGCACGGATTTTGCGTTTCAGAGAGA
>CAVNYN010221705.1:0-19173 GCA_963692815.1 Nyctanthes arbor-tristis
GAAGCTTTTAGATCTAAAGACCAATTGCAAATCTTGACCTTATCTTGGGGAGATACGAGAAATATTTCAAAGGTAATACAAAATTTCAAGAACAATCAAGTTGCTCAGAATATGGAGGATTGAAATACTTGCTGTATTCCCTTTATCGGTTTTCAGTGACAAATTTTATAAGATCATTTTTCTTTAACGTTATAAAGTTATTGTAAGTATAGTGTAACATGCAGAAATCCAGATCTCCTGCTCTTCAATACCTATTGCCTTTCTGTCAATTTGAATGCAACTGCATGTGTGCATATCCATTTTGTTAATGCACTTGTTGATAGGTTATTATTCTTGTAATTCTTATTGCATTAACTTTTGGTTTATTTCCAGTGTTTGGATCTGGTATTATAGCTTGAAAAGATCATTTATACTGTTCAAAAATCTCACTGTCTGTTTCAACATTTTCTTTTTCGTCGGATAGATGCTTATTTATTGACTTCTTTTATTATAAATTCCTTCAGTTCAATCTTAAATTTTGCTTCTTTTGCTATATCTTTCATTGATGTTGTTGCTATTTTAATTTTTACACTAGGCATGGGCTTCCGCATGTTCCATTCTTCCAAGATATGCAGCCAAGGGCAACAAGATGTGCTGCCCATAATGATGTTCGGAAGCTCTGCTTGAGTACGTGGATTCCGCGATTAAGAACAGAGAGAGACATGTAAGTGCAAAGATGTTAGAAGTTCAATTGAGAAAAGAAAGCAATGAACTCTTCTTCTTCTTTTTCTTTATTTTTTTAAACTGTATTTTACTTCTCTCTGAAGAAATATGGTTATATGGGAGTCATTGACATTTTATTTCCCAGGGCATCATAGAATGCCTGAGGTCTAGGGACTGTCTTTCAGAGGAACAAACTATCAGCACAGTTAAGGAACTCTTTTGCCAATTTTCATGTTTTTGGCTGTCTTTTTCCTTTTTTAAAAGAAGTTAATATTTTTGAAATTTCATTTGCTTCTGAGTTAAAGTTCATTGTCAATTGGCATTGAGATTACCAGATACAAAGGCAACCAAGAAAGTGAGCTGGAAATCGAGCTATGGACATGATAACTGAACCTTATAAGTTACCACGCCCTTGAGACGTGACTGAGTATTCTCCTTTTATATGGTCTTCCTAGGTATTTTACATGCCTTTGTGTATGTTGGGCGTCGTAGAAAGTCTGTTGATTTTGTACCATGGTCCTGACGATAGACTGTAACACATGCAGGTTATTGAAGGGATTGATTTTAGGTTAGCTCATGAATCAGCATGAGTGGCTGCTTCTTCAAATTTTTTTTTTTTTTTTTTTTTTGGGAAAGGGATTGGCTGCTTCTTAATGGTGTAATCTTTACTTCCTGCTTATAATGCATCTTATCATTGGAGAATTTCCATTGAGTTTTTAGTACTGCAATCTTGTCTAATCTCATGAAGTTCTTAGTTGAGAACTAAAAAGTTGTTCATTAACGTTACATACAATAAAATGTTACGCGTGGAGATTCTGCTGAAAAAATAAAGAAAATAAAAATTGGAGCATGAGTTGTTTTACATAATCTCAGTTATAATATCAGCATTGCGTTTGGAAGCAAGGGTTCTGCTCTTCAACACCTGTAGCCTTCTCTGCTAATATTTGAATGCAACTGCTTTTGTGCACATCTGTTTGCTACTTCTTCTTGTTGATTGCTTTATTAATTTTGTAGTCCTTATCGTAATAACTCGTGGTCTATTTCCAGTATCCAGAAGTGTATAGAAACTTGAGGAGGCCGTATTGTTTGATAATTTCAAGGACTGTTCACATTTTCCTGCTTTTCAAGCAGGTACTTCCCTGTGGACTTCCTTATAAGTTCGAGTGGTTCTATTTATTTTTGCTTCTTAGAAGTCTCTACATGCGCCGCCCCCCTCCCCCTAAAGAACAGGAGGAATGGTCTGCCATCTCTCCTTTCCTCGCTAAGGTGAGGAAATAACCATAATAGCATGTTTTGTTGGACTGATTGCAAGAGTTTAGAATAGTCTATTTTTTTTGTTGTACACTTCTAGATGCATCATAGATAATTGCATCTTTTGTAATACTGTTCAACAATTTACCGAATCAGGTTGCCAATAAGCATGAATAGTTCAACTGTATGTCTCCCTCTTAAAACAAAGGATTGTTATAAGTGGTCCGTCGATGCAAGGGGACCGTCAAATGCATTAAGTATGTAATTAGTATTTTCGTTTGTATGGGTTATTAGATTGAATACGACTGCAGTTTATATTGTCAACATTTAGATCCAATAGAAGTAGAAGCTCTAAGATTCTTTGTTCAATGTATTAAATTCATGACTTTACGGCACATTACGTCTATATTTGTATTTAATTCGCGGATTAAATGACTTTTAACCATTAATGTCATGGGGAAACATCATTTGACTTTGTGAACTCTGAATAAGACTTGTTTATTTATAAAAAAAAAAAGATGACCGACAAGTACTACGAGTACGAATCTGAAAAGAATTAACCGAGTCAATAGGATCTCTTATTAGGCACTAAGGTCAATGTTAAACTATTTCTTGGAATCATTGATGGATTTTAGTATTTTTCTTTTCTAAGTTTTCCTTAATGATTTGTTTAAGGGAAACAATCAGATGATTATAATAGTGTTTATTCAGACAAATAATGAACGACGCTCATAAGTAGTAGAAAATTTTCTTTCAAAGCACAAAATATAGATAGTAAGAATGGAATGATGAGTCGAATTTATTTAAATTTAATAAAAATCAGTAATAGAAGGCCTTCACCAGTAGGAAATATTCCCTTAATCCCAAAAGTCACAGACAATGAGCATTTAAACATGATTTCGAGAATGAATATAAGTTCATACTTATATTGACACCAAGATGAACCTTAGAAAAGATGTCCATGTGCTTGGGGAATAATTTTTTATTCCAAAGTATCCATCTTTTATTCTCCGCATGCACTATTTAAATTGGTTGGATGTGAAATGATAATTTTCTTTTAAGTTAATAAAAGCAAAATACATGGATCAAATTAGAGTTCTCTATATGCCATCTCACAAGACTTATTGTTGCCCATAAGTGGACTCAAATTTTCCAATTTTTCAGAAAAATGATGTAATTTCTAGTTTACGCAACACTTGAATTGATATATAAACTAAAAACACTGTAATTGTAATTATATTAAAGCCGATATATAAATACTGCTACTGCGCTACTACTATTGATTGAAAAAATAAATAAATTAAAAAGAAAGATTTAAAGAATAAATTAATTGAAAAAAGAAAAAGTTTTTATTGACTTCCATTTCGCAATACCGCGTTAATGGATATGATATGATCCTATAAATAGTTAAATGCATCTACAACTACTCCTTTCTCGTCAAAACAATACTCCTAAAAGGCTAATTTCAATTATTATTTTATTATCTTCTGTACTTTTGTTAGTGTGCTTGCAAGAAAGTTATTTTTATTATTATTTTTTAGTACAATTTCGGGATCGCAGGGGTTGAACGGTGACTTAAATCCAAATTAGATATCCAATGAGGAGGTATAACCAACTACCTATTAAGTTTTCATTTGGTAACAAATTTTGATTGACTTCAATTTAATCAACAAATATATTTTGAAAATTTGTCATGTAGCGTGATCTGATTAGTTAAATTTTATTTTATTGAGAACTAAAAAAATTGTAACTTGATCGGATGGACTCGAAAATTTAACATGTGTCCATATTTTATAACTATCATTCCAAACTAATTTTAAATTATTAAAGGAAACGTAACTGTCTTATATTGTTTACTATAATTTTGCATAGACGTCTCTAAAGCAAAAAAGATCACAATAAAAATGATACCAAACCCATGATAAATTACTTACATGTATTTTTAGATGTAACATATAGTCTGCTTAACATTATTGACATTTGACCAGGAAAAGGAAAACTTCAATTCGGAAGGGGATGTCTCACCTATTCTTCCCCTCTGAAATTAACGTTTGGTTTATCGGTGTTGACGTTGATTGTTGAATTCTGTATTTTTAAGTAGGTTCTTTGTCGTTTCTTTAAGCCACCGACAAGACTTGCCAACGTCTTTCAATTTTATTAAAACTTTTGGTTTCATTATCAATATTTTAGGATTTCGCTAAAATGAAATTAAAAAATAAAAAAAAAAAAGATCTACTATCAATCGCCTTGTGAGCCTATCAATAATTAATTAAAAGAAAAAAAAAAAGATGCCTCCATTATATATCTCCCCTTATGTTACTAAATGTTAACCAATCTAGTTGGCTGTTAAGAGAACGACTCTCTTTTTAACTTGATTACAAGTTGATTAACACGCATATATTCCCAGTTTCTTTTTCTTTTTTTAATGTGTGTATATTGTTAGGAATTAATGTAAATGCCTCGATTACGCCCACATGATCGTTGTTCAAGGAATTTAATTGAGACAAGAAAAATAAAAGATGAAAACGAATTTAACAGACTGTCAAAACTTTCCACTCTATGATTAAAGTCACTACAACCATACATAATTTTCACTCGCAAAAACTCATCCCCCAAGTACAACAAGAAAAATATATCAAGTTTTACCGCATCTACCAATTTCTACCATTTACCTAACCTGCGAAGAATTAAAGAAATCCCAAGACGCTAGGCTACTATTTTTCTTCACAAGACTCTCTGACCCGACTCAAGTGGCACCCCGAATTTTACCACACCTAGTTTTCTACCCTTTAAACAAAGCACAAAGAGTTACAAGAAAACTCTTAAGGTGCTAGACTCACTAATTTTTTCCTCAACTCGCTTGTATCACTTGTGTATTAAAGAAGAAGAAAACATCTCTACTTATAGGCTTCGTTTCATTGAAAGACAAGACAATCGTTATATAATTTGAATTCATTTTCCTCCTAGGATTCTTATTTCCCTTTCTTTTTTCTTTTCAATTTTAGATTATTTTTTGCAACAAACCCAACATATATTATAATACTATATGAAATTTACGTTTCATTTTTCTCAATTCCGGAAATAATAATAGAACATCAAATTCGGAGCAAAAAGACAATAAAGAAGGGAAGAAAAGTCAAATGACACTAGAAAAACGCTGGCATTTTTTATTTAGAAATATAAAGTAAAAGATTACTAACAGAATATCTCAAACAATTCATTTTACAAATAATAAATGTAATGTCTGCATTACTTTGACATGATATTGTCCACTTTGAGACTAGCCTGCACGATTTTACTCTTGGATTCTCACTCAAAAAGCCTCATGTCAGATGGAGTGGATCTCTTAGCTTATAAATTAGTTTCCTTTTCTCTACCCAAACGATGTGAGATTGAGATTGTCACAATAAAAAAAAAATCATTTTACACTGTTCAACAAGTTTTACTTTCAAATAATTTAGATAGAAGACAGCATGTAATGTAACGAGACGTTTGGTGGATAACATAATGATAAGAATATTTTGGCCTCACATTCTTGACTTTTTTTTTTTTTAATTTAGCATTTTATTCATCATATTTTAAACACATTCAATTGATTTTTTTATATATATGAAATAAGGTTTACCGGTAATTTGTCTTTTACATTTGTCCTTTTCGTTTCTAATTGGGTTAATTTCACAAATCGTCCCCAACCTTTGAGTTAAGAATCAATTTCGCCCTCAACTTTTGTTTTCCCCTCCACAGATTGGCGGTCAGAAATAAAAACATTATGGTGGTGGGCCATTCCGCCGCAAGAATGACAACATCACCCTCATTCCAGCAGCTAAAGTGATGGGGGGAGTCTTTTCCCATTTTCTGGCAGCCAAAAAGGGGTGAACCCCCCACCCGGAAATGGCAACAAACGAAGCGGGCATTCACCCTTTTTTGGCTGCTGGAAACAACCCCCCTCCATTTTTTGCTGTCGGATTGTTGCCATTCTGGTGATGGAGTGGCCGGCTGTTAGAATGTTTCCATTTCGGGCAGCCAATCTTGAGGGGGAAGGGGGTGTCTCCAGTTTTCTTTTTATTTTAATTTTTTTATTGTTTTTAAGCTTTTTTTAAAAAAAAAATTTCAAAAGTTAAGGGATATAATCGTTATTTCGTTAAAAAATTTTCAAAATAGTGGGAAAAAAATGATTTGTTTGCATATATTAAAGGTTAGGGGCTATAGAGTGTGAAAATAAAGGTTGTGGACGAAATAGATTCTTAACTCAAAGGTTATGGACGATTTTTGAAATTAACCCTTTCTAATTATTGTGACTCTTCACAGAGTGTTACATTACATTTGTGTAGCATCGGTCCTTCGTCTTGAAGATATCATTATAAAGCAAATTTATTCAAATATTCCAGGAAAGCGATATTATGATTATTAAATACATGATCAAGCCAGTTTATCAACAGAAATTAATAAATAAATACATGAATTTGCAAGAAATTAAATATATATATTTTTCAGAATAAATCCACCAAAAAACTTTTAGTGTCTATACAGTAACAGATTCATAAAAATTTTGGATTACACTACATCCTTATTAAATCAAAATTATGGACCTTGAAGATCACTGGAATCTGGAGATACCCTACAAATTTACAGAGACACGTAGAAAAGCTCTTCCGATCTCTGTATATTTCAGCCGTGATCTGTATCTATACATTTGCCATGACTTTACTCTGAATCCCCTGTTCTTGAATTCTTCTTGTCAATCAGCAGCAGGCCCCCAGATTCATCTCATGAACTTCAAGAAAAAAAACAAAATAAAATTCTCCGATCGAATTGGCTACTTTTTTCCCTTTTTTCAAGAATCGAACGAAAATGGAGGTTTCAACAGATCATAAGGTGCCCAAAGTGCATCCAATGGACATGGCCGGTTGGCATCAAGCCTGGCCCACGGCTTACCTTTCCCACTCCAATGCAAGAGACTCACCGGCCCCGGATGCAAATCCCGGCATAGCCCTCGAAAATTATCCCCTCCAAGACCGTGCTGATTCCATCTGTGATCCACCGGAGCTATGTTTCCGGCGAAAACCAGCAAAAATGGTGGCAGCGATCCCAATTCATATATCCTCATTCTCTTCTGCAACTCCATCCATTCTTCGATCTTCGTCGTGTAGTCTCCGGCCCTCCACCGATCAAGATCGATCACCATGACTCCGGTGTTAAAATAGCAAGCTTTCCTGTTGGCAAATGTTAAAGAAAGAGAAGGATTTGACCAGAAGGAGATCGGAAGAGCGTCGTGAAGTTGGCGTTGCAGTATTCAGGGGCTGCTAAAACTCTGTCTTCGCCAAGTGGGGTGGCTGCTAATTTGGCAATGTCATCAACCAGGACCAAATCTGAATCCAAATACACCACTTTCCTCACGCACAAAGGCAGTAGATTGGCTAAGTAGCTTCTGGCGTAGTTGAGAGGGCAATCGAGGGCAGAACGGATCGAGGTCGAGATCAAGCCTGCCACGGTCGAGTCGTGGAAGCGATACAATTGAAACTTGAGGTATGGGAACGACTTCGCAATGATGGACCGGAGAAGGGACGCGTTGGCCGAGGCGAAGGTGACAAAATGGAAGAAAACATTTTGTGGGCACGAGGTATGTTGGAGGGTTGACAAGATTGCGGCCATGGAACCCCTGATGTAGGTTGCGTCAAGGGTCATCGCGACATGGACTGCCTCGTCCGAGCATATGTACTCATTATTGTCATTGCTTTCATTGGAAACATCATCATTCTCGTTCGAAAGATTGTTTGTAGCATCAACAATTTTCGGACATTCGGGGGCATTATAAAACTTGGGAGCTTCTCCAAATTGTTGTGAAATTGTAGTTGTTACAACATTTTCTTGTGCTGCAAAAGAGGTGGTGAAGAAGAGAAAAATGTTGAGAGATAGAAAAAGAAAAATGTTGATTAATGAATTCATGTGTGGAAGTTCAGAATAGGAAATGAGAGAGAATGAGTTTTTATTTTAGGATTGGTGGGGAGGCGTGGGAGCATGTGGGTGTATATAAATTGGATTTGAAGTAAACTGAATAGTCTCATATTGTATAGCTGTAGAGGTTTTTGAAGATCAAGAGTTGGCTGAGTCAAAGATTTTCAAATGAAACTTCTTTAGTTTCACACTTTCTTCTAGACTTTTCATTACTCATAATAATAATTTTTTGGTATGTTACATGGTACGGAATGAGATTGACTTAATTTGATTTCTGAGTATTTAACAATATCAACTAGTATTGTATTGTTCATTCATCTTGCGAACATATAAAGTTCTCGTTCGTTTATCCTGCAAACATATAAAGTTGGATTTCCGACAATTCCAATCACAAAAAATAAAAAATTATTCGTAGGGACCATGGAGGAAAAGAAAATATCGAACGCACTTGCATGGTGCAAATTAAAGTGTGTAGCTTTTGAAGTAATGACAGTGGTACAAGGGGACCAAATATGGGGGTTCCATATGGCAGAAAAGGTTTAGGGGTCCTCTTAACGAACGAAACTTTTTGGCCTAAAAATTTATCATTAACCTTAATCGGTCACTAGAAGAGGAAGAAAAGAGATAGTGCCA
Organism: Nyctanthes arbor-tristis; assembly: GCA_963692815.1. NCBI lineage: Eukaryota > Viridiplantae > Streptophyta > Magnoliopsida > Lamiales > Oleaceae > Nyctanthes > Nyctanthes arbor-tristis. Next base: position 8,542 of record CAVNYN010221705.1, read on the forward strand.
ATTGTTCATGTGCATTTTACCCAAATGGCAAATAAACTTGGGCTCTAATTTATCCATGTGTTTACGAGATTAATTTAATCCTAAAATAAAGTACAAAAACTGACTATTTATTACTACTCAGAAAATCTTAATTAAGTTGAAATTTTCTGAAAGATTTAGTATGAAGATTTAGTATTACTGCTTTGGATTTCAAAAGATTCAAACCCCTATAATTTCGATTTTAGTGGTTGTTAGCATCTCTTTTTCCAAAACTAAATTAAAATGGATGTTTCTCCTTTAACGTGGGTTTACGGTCTGGGGCAGGGGTAGCGATAGTAGGAAATTAGGGAATCAAAGTGGAGATGATCATTGCTAACTAAAAAGTGACAATACGCAATTGCTTGTAATTATATGGTCTCTTATCATGAGGATGATTTGTAACAAATTCATCTCTATAAATAAAGGACATGTACACTTTTTCCTAGTAAGATAACCATTTTATTCTCATATTCCTTACTTTCATCAACACATTTCAAATTCGTCCTATTGAACGGACCAATATTCATAACAATGTAATGTTGGAAATAATTTTATTTATTATTACTTGCCGTAAGTAACAAAAAGACTACAAAACTTGTGCTCAAGATACAAATAAATGTATTCTAGTCTCCATGTCGAGCGCATGGTGAGGCAAAATTCGTACATCCAAAGATGCAAACTTGTGTTGTTTCATTTTTAAAATTGGTGGTTGACATCTCTTTTTCTGAAAATGGATATTTCTCCCATCGATATGTTGACATACCATGGTTCTTGACAACAATGGCTTAGCAACCTGATTTCCTATTCTAAGACTGGAAAATTGGTTTCATTATTATTAGTATTTATTTAGTAAAGAAGTAAGAGTTTATTTACATTACATTGTAACTTCGGCTAATTGCCTGTATATTTAAATACCTTTTTGGATCGCCAAAAAAGAGCAAAATTTAGGTAGGTTGACCATTTGGATTGGCGACATGATCATTATAGAATTTCTTGCTATGATATATTATAATAAAATGAGAAAGGAAAATTTTAAAAAATTTAGCATACATATAGAAAGTCATTTCAACAATTCATGATTTATATGTCAAAACCCTTGCAATCACTTAATAATGTTATTATTTCATGTAACTTAACAAACTATATATTATACTGAAAGAATCACATTCTAGATTATTGAGTTATCAGCAACGAGCGGAAAGGAAAAAAATACGAATGAGGAGAATCTGGAAAAAATACAAATGAATGTGCAACAAGAAGTAGCTATATTTGTCAAACAACTCATTGTTCAATGAATAAATAAAAAATTAAATCCCAGAAAGATATCGTGGTTTTAATTTTGGAAGACTAGCAAGTATGGACATCTATTGCTGACAAAATAATACAACTTGCAAAAATGAGCTCTGATGACTGAAATAAAATGTCAAGCTTATTGAAGGGGCAAAACTTTGTACCCATACCAAACTCACCTTGTCTCTGTACACAAAATAAATACGATTCAAGTACACTGCACGGATTCATGACAAACTATGGAATGGAAAAAATGATTAAACCGTGTGGGTCACGAGTGAACAAAACGGGCCCTCCACGACAGAATACTGGTTCTTTATTTTTTAGAATTATTTGGCCCACTTTGTTAATCTCTTGACCACGATGGAACGTGGACATGTAGAGACGTCTTGGAACTTTTATTAATTAGTCTTGTGAGGCTATTTACATATATCCATTGATATATGTAGCTTATCTTTTCTTCTTCTGATATTGATCAAACTAATTAATCGATTGACAAATGATTCATAATTAATTAAATGATGTAACCATCAATGGGAGGAAACCGTATGGCCGTGCGTCCCAAACTCACCATCTTGTACATACTTACATTTGAAGTACTACTGATATTCATTCAACCTATTATTCTTGGTTATCAAACAATCCTAACTAATAAAACGATGAAATAATAATAATAATAATCAAATGAAGCAAACCTCACACCCATGGGGCCATGGGGCTGAAACTCATCTTCAAGTACGTCCTTTAATATGGTTCAGGTACCCTTTATTAATTTTAATGATTCAAGACAATATTAGTTTTATGGGACCCTCTGGATGTGTAATTATGACACCTTTTATCCCATGTGAGCATGTGAACACACACTTGTATCATAATGGTACCTTCTAGGAAGTGTTAGAAAAAATTTTGATCAAGACAAACACATGAAAATTTAGGTATGACTATGAGACCGATTGATCCGCTCCATGATCTGCTTAAAAGAAGTTTGGGACTGAACAAATTAATGTGCTATGCTAATCGATCGATTTATAATGAGGACCTTTAAAATAATTATGATGTGGTGTATTGAACAATATTTATAGTGTGAATATAATTAAGCGTCGTGTAATTAGCGAAAAACTCGTGGTGTTAAAGAGTGTCAAAACATGTACAATTCTCTCTATTTCTCGACAATAAAAGGCTCCAAGGATTTTGATTTATTATTACTTTTCCTCCTCTTCAACCAAACCTTAATATTTTGAGTCATTTCAACAACGTCAAAAGGGCGTTCTAGTATAGCTTCTTGAATTTTAAGATGCCTAAATTAAATAATAAATTGGTTTTTATTAGTTAGGAGTACCAAATTTGGTACAAGAGTTTGTTGCTTGTATTTCTGATAAAATTGATATTACATAATATATGAAATTATGATCTCTTGAAGTTCAAAAAAAATGGCATGACTAGAAACAACTTAACAAGTGCTTCTGAGGTGTTTGGCTGCAAATCTTGTGTGGAAGGAACTGGGCTTATGGCATCTTCTCAAACCATATAGAAAATGGGATTCTTTGGAAGATATTGTACACCTGATCATGATGACATTCGAAGAAAATGATTTGCGAACCACATTTGTGACAATTTGGTTTATATGGTATGAAAGAAATAGGATGGTGCAGGGAAATCCTAGTCGTACTCTTTATATCATCGCTAACTCAATTCTGGAATTTAGATAGGCAATTTCTAATTGGCTGCGGCGAGAAACCAACTAATATTGAACATTGGAGCAAACCCAAGGGTGCGATTAAAGACTAACGTGGTGATAGGTAATGCCACTCTCCTTGTAACATGGTAGTGTGACATTCTGACGCAATTGAGTGACATCAAAGCCAAAAGCCCTAACCAATTTTGAAAATTTTGGATTTATTTCAACATGTTTTTCTTTTATCTTTTCTGATCATTACTTATTTCAATATGTTTTGAATCAATAAAAGTAAAAAATTATATTTGTTATCCCATTATTATTGTGCAGAATTTTTCTTTTGGCAAAATATTATTGTGCATAATTGACTCTATATCATGGTGATGAAAAAATAACCGCTAAACCGAAATAGTCACAAAAATGGTTTAAATTGATTTGGTTTGAAACCGCTTGAAATGATTTGGTTTAAATTTTGATGTTTAAATAACCGCTTAAACAGAAATGAACCATCTATTGTCAAGAGACAATTCATTTATAGTTGTCAAATTAATTGACTAAGTTCGACACTCTGGTTAGGGAGTTACTGCGCTAATTTGGTTCATTTTATCAATTTTCTAATAGACTAATTTTTTAAGTAATTTAATTAATACCCTTATGAAAAATTTTCTGTAGAAATTATAGTAATTAACTGAACATATTTTTTCTAAAATTTTAACACTCTAATGGTTAGATGCCTGAACAAAATACAAATTCTATAAGCATGTTCTAGCAATATCTGATTTGAAACTTATATATTGTTATTAGAGCTTTTTTTCTTTGTTAAATTCTATAATTACTTAGTAGTACTACACTCGTGCGTTGCACAGGAAGATTAATTCTAATATAAAAGAAATTAAATTTAATAGAATAACAAAATAAGTGCCTATTTATTTTAAAAATTTAAGAAATTGAAAGTAATAGTCAATCCAAATAACTCCATTTAAGCTCGTCAAAGATTTTATATATGTTTTATTTATCTCATAATATGGCAAGTGTTGAATAAGTAATAATAGAATAATGTTATTTATCTAGACCGGAGATTGATGTCTGGTCTAGTTGTTATTTTCTTTTTGGCCATTGAATAAATAATAATTCTCATGTATTTAAGTATATTAATTTATCTCTCAATATAGTGATGCCAACTGGTCTCCAGTCTAGATAAATAGCATCACTCGTAATAACATACGTAATTAGAGTAAAAGAAACGTGGAGTCAACTGTCGCCATTAGAAATATATAAGAAAATAAAGATGTCAATATTATATTGCTACTATTAGTAAATAGTCATCTGGACGAAATAATTAAAAAGAAGGTTTATAGGCCAAATAAGAAAGATCACTTTATTAAAGAAAAGGTCTAACAACGTGGATTTAACATGTACATGCCTGAATAACTAATACACCAAGAGTTAAGACTTTTATAGTCTAATGACATCCTTATTAATTGTTTACACTCTTGGTTAACAGTTCAGTTCTTCTCTTTACATTCCCCTTGTAATGTTTAAAAAAAAAAAACTAATACACTAAGAGATATTCAATAACTATAAAAAATGAGACTGAAAATGAGTTTTAAAGACAATAATGTAGCAACTATCTAATTGGTAAAGATATGATAAGAATGCTAATGACAACTTAAAATGTTATCAAGCAAGTAGTTAAAACAATTATTCAAAAATGCATAGTTGATTGGTACGAATTAATTTCATAATTCAGAGCAACTCCAAATTAACAATAATTTTATATTATATTATTAAACTCAACCATTCAATTTTAAACTTTTCAGAATTGTATGGTATGGAGGTTAAAAATTTCATTTAGGGTAAATATAAATATTAAAGAGAGATTATCCTCTAAACGATAACTTTGATTCATTAATTAATAATGACTTCAAATTATCAATTTGATTTTACACAGCTGACCAGAATTAAAAAAATATTCTGTTACAATCTTTGAAAAACATTATTTGTTTGTCAGCAAAAAGTCCAATTATTTAAAAGGAAGAAAATACTATAAAATGATAGTTTGTCGAAATTATTTATTAAAATTAAGTTTCCATATAGGATAGTCATCGTTAGATCGGAAGAGCTTGAGTATTTAAGCTTTGAGTTGGGAAAGCGATAAGAATTAATTATGGTAAAAAAACTAATAACAATAAAATAATACTAAAATAAAAAATAAAACTAAATCGATGAAAGATGTAGGTTAGGAGTTGCTGAAAAGAGAAAGTTTGAGAAGAATAAGGATTCAATTGAAAAATAGATAAAGATTCAGATTAAAAGAAAAAAATCTTAAAGAATAATAAATCAAAATCAATTACCAAGAAAGTCTTACCACATTGGATCCCGCAAGAAAATAGGCGGGAAAAAGAAAACTTACTTAAATGCTTTTATATATTAATATATATTATTATCTTTTGATGCATTTGATGTTGGTATTAGTATTTAAAGAACATATTAGTCGAATGGAAAATTTTTGTTTATAAAATTATCATATTTTGAATCTATTCTCATTACATCAATACACAGACCGTGATTTATAATCGAACCGAATAGAAAAACTAGTTTGGTTTGAAAAATTAAATTGTTTGGTTTATAATTTCTCTAAATCGAATTCGATGATTTGTTTAAAGATAAATAAAAAACCATAAAACCTGAAGCATGTTCACCCCTACTATATCGTATGCAAATTTAAGCAATTCTGCTCGATATATGTAAATGTAATGTAAACATATATGAAAATGGTGACTAGAAAGAACGCGGGGAATGAATATTGCTCAATGCTTATTAATTGGACTAGATTCATTGGGCCTCAGAATTCGACATCCACTTAATGGAGTCAATGTGTGCCGAGAATTGGCCACATTATTGGGCCTCGCACTTGAATCTCACCCGATTTGGACCCGTGAAATAAAGTGGATTCGGCGCTAACCATTTACCCAATTCATTCATATTCATCTCTCTCTCTCTCTCTCTCTCTCTCTCTCTATAGACACACACACACACACACTCACACTTTGGGGGAAAAATGGTGTACAAGAAGTTAATTGTACAAATGAAAAGGGACGTGTAAAGAGTCCTTGACAAAAGATGTGATTTTACTGTTTCATCCCTGTATATTTTGTGATTGGGAAAAAAATAGCTTGGAGATAAATGTTAAAAATCACCATTTTTCTCAAGGGATTTTTGCAAATTCATCTCAAAAACCACTTTCTTTTTTTCTTTCTTTCTCTATCTCTTCCCCTTTTTTTGGGGGGGAGAGAACACACAAAAACCACTTTTTATAGAAGAATGTGCATTATGCGGTATCTACATGTAAGATTAGTTGAATTAATAAATGTGTGATTAAAAATAGGTTTAAAAGAGAAATGATTTTGGGAAATTGAAAACATATTAATTTTCTTAGTTTCAATCTCCTGCCATGCATACAAGCAAAAGATAATTGGACAACCCATTACTAATTTTTTAACAAGCCATAATAATAACTATATTAGAAGTAATGCTATGGGTACAACAAATTAAACAAAAGGTTATACGGATAATACATTTGGGAAAATCCTACTTATCTACATCTTGCACCATTATTAATGGTTGTCACATAGAGCACTCCGATCTTTTTCAAATCTGCCCCTCTGAACCACTCATTCTGTACTCTACGTCTTCTTCCCCCTTGCTACTTTTTTGTTGCTTTCCTGCATCCCCAGCTACAGGCTAACAGTTTGGTTTGTTTTTTCTGCAATAATGTTCTTTTTTTATTTTCAGTTGTGATTAATTAATTAACTCGGTAATACCAGAGTGTTCTAAATTAATAATAGGGCTGCATAAGTCGTAACATTTCGAACGAAAGTAGATCGCATAGTCGGCGAAAATCCAAGAAAGAAGACGATAATTCAACAAGCTGGTGAGACTTTGAGATGGCAGTGAGGATAGCAACAACAACCAAGTGCCAAGTTCCGACCAATCAAATAGAATGGGATAAAATTAACAAAACAGGAAATATTTTCAACGAACAGCTAAAACGGACAAATATAACCCGGTTACCTAAAGCAAAAAACGATTGTCAAGCGTGGTGACGAGGAAGTGACACAACAGTGAAAACATCGGCGGTATTTCCTTGCAGAGTAAAGCTTGTAGTGGGGATGAAATGAAAAAGAACGCCGTCCCTTGCCAGTGGGATTGTCATATAGGACCTCGCCCAACCCCCAACCCTCCCCCCAAAAAATAAATAATTAAATAAATAGAAAAGAAAAGAAAAAAGCTAACTTTGGTACCAAGTAATGAACACTTTGAAAGTTTAGGACCAATTTGTAGAAAGAGAATATTCAGAGACTAGACGTAACGGCTACACAAAATATTACTTTCAAACCCTTAAAAAAATTTACTTTCACAATTTTGCAATTCTCCCCTCTAGTTTTCCACTACCAAGTAAGAAGTCCCAAAAGGAAAATGCTACATTGAACAATTGTACGCAACAAGTTTGACAAAAGGGGTGATATTACAATCTCATGTATTTTCTGGTCAAAAAAATAGTGTATAAGATGGTAAAATCACTATTTTTCTCAAAAATTTTGTTGAGTGTCATTTACAAAAAGCAGGAGTCATCCCACAATTTACCTTTTCACTTTAGAGAAATGAGCATTTCGTGGTGGTAATTTAAAGAAAAGTCACAAATTTACATGTAAAATTATTTTAATCAATAAATGTGTGATTGAAAATAAGTTTGGAAGACAATTGATTTTGAAAAATCAATCATACAAAGCCTATTTAATTTTCTTACGAGTGATAACAAGTGTTGTAAGATTAATGCTATGGTTACAACAAATTAAACAAAACATTATGCTCCATATTTATAATTATTATTACATTAGTTTTTTATTAATGGTTATCACATAGGCCACTTGTATACTTTTGATTAACAATTATCACACGACTGTGTGTACAAATAGTTCTATTTTCTTTGTTGTACCAATAATATTTTCACCTTAATAGAAAGATAAAAAAGAAGAGCAACTAATGTGGTTATACCATTGTGTAGAACAAATTCCAATATTTTAGAAATACTGAATTCATTATTCCACACAAATTGGAGACTACTAAGTGGATATAGGGGTCGAATTTATTATTTAAATTGCGACATATACACTAAAATTGATCTAATACCATATATACGATACTATATAGTGCCATATAGCCAGCCATGTGTAGTGCATCGGGGCACGCTATATGGTTGTGATTTCTCATGTAATGTGTCTCAATGTACGCCACATAGCCATATGGCATATGGTTCCAGATCAAGACTATCATATACACACTTATCTTATTATTTTTTTTTTTGTTTGGAGTACCAAGTCTTTGATACTTTTGGAATAGTAGATATTTTTTACCATTAAGAGGCATCAACATACAATTCTACTCGTAAAACTCAGAGACACGTTCTACTCTGGGTTCCTTTTCAATTTCAATTTTATTCTTCTAGTTCCTATATCTATAACTACTCACCAATCAATTTATACAGCTCTTTGAATTACTCATTCAGGTCTTTTAGACTGTTCATACACTTATTGATGTTGCATCTGTTCGTCAGTAGAGTCTTTCTCAGATGGATGCTAAAAGTGCATTCTTGAATAAGACCCTTTAAGAAGAAGTTTATATATGACTCCTCCTTTTGGAGTGACGTGTCCTCTCGGATATGTGTGTAAACTCAATAAGGCACTTTATGGCCTTAAACAGGCTCTTCGTACTTGGTTTGAACACTTTTCTACTATTGTTGATTCTCTTGGTTTTGTGTCTAGTCATCATGATTCTGCCATGTTCTTTCATTGTACTTCTGCTGGTCGAATTCTTCTTTTGTTATATACTGATGATATGATCATCACTGGTGATGATATTGTTGGAATTGCTACTTTGAAGTGTGAATTGACTCATTGCTTTGAAATGAATGATTTGGTTCTTTATCTTACTTTCTGGGTATTGAAGTTACGTCCTCTCCTCGTGCGTATATGCTGTCTTAGTCTAAATATGCTGCAGATCTCATTGAGCGTGCACGTCTTACTGATTCTAGGACTGCTGACACTCCGATTGAGACAAATGTTCGTTATTCTTCTTCTGATGGTGTTCATCTAGCTGATCCTACTTTATATCGTGTTCTTGTTGGCTCACATGTTTACCTTATTATTACACGGGCTGATATTGCTTATGTAGTATATATTGTTAGTTATTGTGTCTACTCTTACCACTATTCATTGGGCTGCTTTGGTTCATATTTTATGTTATCTTTGTGGTACTTGCTTTTAGATTCTTTTGCTTCATTCTTCTTCTTTTTTAGAGCTTCTTGTATACTTTGATGCTGATTGGGCTAGTGATCCTACAGATTGCAAGTCTGTTACTGGGTTTTGCATATTTTTGGGTGATTCTCTTATCTCTTGGAAGAGTCAAATACAGCTTGTTGTGTCTCGTTCTTCAACAGAGGTAGAGCACCGTGCTATGACATCCATTACTTCCGAAATTGTATGGTTACAGCGGTTACTTGCCGATATCGGTATATCATTCACTTCTCCCACTCTGATGTATTGTGATAATAAGAGTGCCATTCAGATATCTCATAATTCCGTATTTCATGAGCGCACCAAACACATTAAGATTGATTGTTACCTTGTTCGCTATCATCTTCAGTAAGGCACTATTGCTTTACATTTTGTCTTGTCTTCTTTGTATTTTGTAGACTTTTTCACCAAGTCTCATTTGGTTCTTCATTTTCATTTTCTACGTGACAAACTCTCATTGCTTTTTGCTATGACATCGTGAGTTTGCGGGGGGATGTCACACCCCCAATTTTAAGAATACGGAAGCATTTAAATATATACCTCGATTCAATATCGAGGACGAGACTTTATAAATACAATTCAAAAGTACTTTCGCTGCGCACTCAGATAATTAAGAGTATTGTGGGCTATTCACAACAAAACCTCAGCGACACACCGAAATCTCGATCACATACATGTATCTTCTCCACCTTTGGGACGATCTGGCCACAAAGCTAGTTATTCAATACCTACAGGATTGTAGAAGAAGGAGGTGAGTACAAAGTACCCAGTGATTTCTCACACAAAACAATGCAAGAAAGATCATCAAATGACAAAAGTACAAAGCTCGAGTACATCACTAGTTTAGCCTCTCCTAGTAAGCCATACGATTCAATAATATTTCAAGATGGCCTGGACCACATAAAAAAGCCATAATGGCAGAAAGCAATACAATTACAAAGCAAAACGGGTAGAAAGCGTCACTAGCGGTGTCCAAGAGCAAGGAACAATTGTTTATCCAATGCAATGGTGCACCATTAATCATTAAAGGCCAAATATAATTAAAGGAAGACAAAAGTTCCAAAAGAGAGAGAGATCTAAGACACAAAGAGAAGAAGAGAGCCAAGGGATAGAAAAATATTGAGCCAAAAACATGCGTTACTCACAAAGAATGCCAAAATCATTTAAACATGTGTATCAAGAGAGGGAGAGAAACAAAACATGTGTTACTCACCTCAAATCTTCTTCGAATAATCTCAAGTAGAAAAATATCATTAAAAACTTGATATTCCTCAATTAAAGCTATTTTTAAAG
>CAVNYN010221707.1:0-14122 GCA_963692815.1 Nyctanthes arbor-tristis
ACTTTTGTTTCTTGTCCAATAGCTAGGATTAGTCTGCAGCGTAAAAAGCCCCACCCCCAAATCCAATCCCATTTCGTCAGTCCCCATCCCCTCATTTCTGTGCAATTCTCCGGTGACATTTCCAGCCACTCGTTTCCGGAAAAAGAAAAGAAAGCCCAACACAAGAAAAAGGACAAGCAGAGAGAAAGCGATTTGAGAATGCAGAAGGAGAAGAAAGAAGCAGAAAGATATAAGAATGAGAGAGAGATGTCTACCCTTTCACTGTTTCACACATATTTAGAAAGAGAAAAGAGTGTAAGAGACACACACACACATTGCTCTATTGATTCATCTCTGCAATGCATTGCAGTAGTAACACGATTTGGGGGTGTTTTGTCCATAATCAACGGTTATGAATCCGACGGTTGCAGACCAACTCCGCCGCCGCCGCAATTTCAGCCACCTCGCTCTTCCTTCAGTTGCGACGGCCATCCTGATGAGCAATATACGTGTTTCTGTCCTTCCTGCCTCTGTGAGCACCTTACCACCTTATTGTCTCTTTTCTCTTCCTCCTCTAAGGTTACCGCTACCAACAACCGTAACTTTCCCCCTCCAAAACCCTTTAAACCCACCTCATTTTTTCCTGAACTCCGGCGGACAAAATCATTTTCAGCCTCCAAGAATGAAGCTTTTGGCCTGTTCTCTCATTTTTTTTTTTTTTTTTTGTTTTGTGGGGTGTGGGTGCGCCTCTAAGATCTGGTTTTAGGATTCTGGGTTTTTTTGTTGGGGGCCGCCCCGGGGGGTGTGTGGGGTCGGGACCCTTTTAGGGAGGAGGACCGATCTGCGGGTTTTTTTTTTTTTATTAAATTCCTCCTAGCGGCCAGCTGGACCCCACGTCAAACTCTGACGGGTGTCCCCTGTCTGGCAGGATAAAAGAACAGAGGCATTTAAAAACGAGGGTTTGATTTTCTTTATCGTCTACTATTTTATAATTTCACTTATCACTAATTTAACAATTGTTCATTTATAATTATAAATTTTATTAAATCTACACTACTCATTTCACTTCATTATAATTTAATTCGAATAAATAGATTCAAACATCCACTATATCTAAAATTAGTTAAAATATCAAAATTTACGTTTAATACCAAAACAAAATTATCTATAAAAAGAACAAAAATTTCGCAATTTCTTATAAATTTTCTTTACATCTTAACCATATATTCTCACATAATTCTAAACTTTAAGGAAAAAACTCAACTTTATTTACCTTGTTTCGTAACAATTTTAAAAAAAAATGGAGGTTTATAAATAAATTTAAAATTCAAATTTTTTATAAGTGTCAACATTTAATTATCCTATGTAGAAGTAAAGATTAAAATGATGTGAGAGTTTACGTCACATCAAATATGTGGTTAAATGTGTTATTATCATGTGTCTAAGGTTTAAAATTTAAATTGATTAATAAATTCAATGCATTTTTAATTAGTTGCCAAACATAGTGTAAAGTTACTAAGATCTTTTTATAATTAGGTGTATTAGTTCTGATTTTGCATTAACAGCCCCCGCCGGGGGTGACGAAGAGCTGTAGGTACCAAAGATTTCCAATATAATAATAGTGGACGTTTATAGGTACCAAAGATTTGTATAGATTAGGGACCTCCATTATTCTAAATCAAAGATTACAGAAATGTGAAACAATTTAAAGGTTAAGAGTTAAGATATGTGGTATTTACTAGGCATGTCAACGAGCCGAGCTGGAATTTGGGTTTGGGCTCTGTTGGGGCGTTTTTGATACCGAGCCTAAGGAGCCCGAGTCAAAGCCAGGTTCGGCTCGGCCGTGCTTTTTTTTAAAATTTTTGCTTACCTTAGTTTAATTTTTTTCTCTACTTAAGTTCGACAAGGGCCGGCCCGTTTGACCTGCAATTACTGCCGACCAGTTTGGCTCAGCGAGCCAAATGGGCCTTGCAGGCTCAGGCTCGCCCCTGAATTTGGAGCTCAACTCGGGCTCGGGCTCATCTTAAACGAGCCATGAGCTGGCTAGGCTCGGGCTTTTTACGGGCCGGGCCACGAGCCGCCCCCAGTCGGCCAATTCGTTATGCGTTTCTACTATTTACCCTCTCCGTCCTGGGGCTTGTTTTCCGTTTCAATGTGTCTCAAAAAAAAAAAATTTTTTTTTTAATACATGGAGATATGGGGACGAGAGGGGAGGGAAATTGAGGGGGAGGCATATATTGTTCAAATCTAAGACCTCTTATCCTGAACACAAGCATTATAACCACCGGTAAACAATTCGAACCACGAAAATAGTCTTATTTAATATGTCTAGCAACAACTAATTTTTCATTCAGTAAGAGTATATTGCAAAAATCATTTGAAAAAATTTGCTTTCTAATAACTTTTTATAACTATGAAAAAGTAAATAAACCTATATATGTGGGAGGGAGAGGGAGTACCATTTATTTTGTTTTATGGTTTTGAAATGAATTATCTAAAAATAGATAAATGAGCGAACATATTAAAAAAGAATGTCCAAATGCTCTCAGTATGCTTTGTAAAGTATCACAATTAAGATTTTAATGATTTTATTAAAATTTTGGCGCTCTCGACTCGAAGACTAATGTGCTCCACTGAAATATATATCGGGTCAGATTTTCTGAACTGCTAGATTTATTTGAGATATTAAGGATTTCAAGATGGAAATATGAGAAGCAAAACTTTTACAAATTATTATAGTAGTATTGTATTATCTTTTGCAACCATAGTATTTTTTTTTTTTACTATTACAAGGGAAATGTTGGGGAGGGGAATTGTCAGGGGCTGAGCTCGTATTGGACGAGTGCAATCAAGTGACCGTACTAAATTTTGAGAGAATTTTTAAGAGATAAAACACCAGGCGCCGACACCATGAAACCCAAAATTCTAATCTAAAGCTTTGCCTTTGCCTGAGAGAAGATTCGAAAGTCATTCTTTCTGGAAGAAGAAAATTCCAAAACTACATTTTCACCCTTAATAAAGAGTTGGATTGGGCCTTTGAAAATTATGGAATTGGACTTGAAAATTGAAATAAGATCCTCCTAGGCCCACTAGAATCATCTCTCAAACTCATATCTTTTTTTTTTCTTTTCCTTTTTTTATATGTTCTCTTGTATGATGTAATTCTTTATGCTTCATAAATCACAAGATACTGATATAAGATGTAATTATATAATCTTCATGATTTATATTTAGCAAAAAATCTATTAATTATTTTTAATATATGTTAATGTTAATTCACTCAATCCAATTGAAATGAAGATTTAATAAGAAAATTTTAATTTCAACTCTATATATTTTATACAAATTAGTTTAGCTCAATTATCTATTTTTTTAATACAAGGATATTCATTCAGCACCAAAATGGTATCCGCAAAGGGGATACCGTCCCTAATCAGCAACCGGAGAAAAAGAGCCAAAAACTATACAAAAGACAGAGAAAGGAAAACCAAGAATGGGAAAGTGAAATCCCCAAACAGAACCAAAATTCTTCCTCCATCGAGAACCACCATCAAGAAGCCACTCTAATGACACCCTCACACCACCGCACGTCTACAACCACAAGAGCATTCCATCCAAGCTGCATCCACCAAAGGGAGAATTCTTTTGAATGTTCCAAGACAAAAACAGTTCTGTTCAATTTTCCTGTAACGTTTTTTTTTCACATGGTACCAGTCATCCGAACTGTGCCTGGCAATTGCTTCACTTCAAAACATCCCTTTCACAATTCTTTTATGTCAAGTATTCATGAAGTTTCTTTTTACCAATGGCAAAATTCCACTCAATTTTCAAAGCAAATGAATCAGTTTGGAGCAAATCCTTGCAATCCTCATTGAGCCTCTGATAGTTCGGAAGGGGAGAAAGAGTAATCTTGGGGGCATGAAGGCCTATCACATTGGGTCTCTTGATAAAGTTTCTTGATGGACATGGAAGAATAGCCGTGCATGCAAAAAGATAAAAAATGATGAAATGGGTTTTCTTGCAAAGGACAAGACATTTCTGCCAATCTAAAGACAAAATGGGGTTATGGGATGGACAAACAAATATGGGAATCATGATTCCATAAGGGAAGACAGTAGCATTTTTAATGATACGGTCCGGTTTAGTTGCAGCCACCAAGGGATCAAATACTTCTGGAACGGGAGTCCACATCACTGGATCCAGACTGCCCATCAAAAGGAGTCTGAAGTCGCTGAAATTACTTCGTGATTTTTCCATATCTGAAAGAGCCTGCTTGCGATCTAAGAAACTGTTTTTGAAGAAGATGAGCAAATTGCTAATAATATAATGTAATCCATTAAATCACAAATATACTGCAAATTATCTGCCAGCATGGACCTCATCAATGGCCAAATAACCTGCAAACTTTCAGCATAAAAGAACAATAAAACATAGTTTGGTGAAAATGTATTACAACTTTTTTGGAAGAGGGCCTGAACAATGATAAATTGAAAAACACACAAGAAACTCTCCCAGGGGTTGATTTAGGAATCAGTGAGATTAAGAAAGGGGAGCAGTCATTGATTCGCCGACAAATCAAAATGAGAAAATATAACCGCACTAAGTTCGAAAGCTGGCTCCGCCGCTTGTTTAAATTGCTTCTTACGGCAAAATTGAAAATTCTAGTTGTTTTGCAGCAGCCATAGTCTACATATATAATTTTGAAAATTTTGGTTCTAAGTTTAAGGTCCAAATCAAGCTATGCGTTCACAATGTGAGAATTTCGCCAACAAATCAGCATGAGAAAATATTACTGCACTGAGTTCGAAAGCTGGCTTCGCCACTTGTTTAAATTGCTTCTTAAGGAAAAATTGAAAATTCTAGTTGTTTTGCAACAGCCATAGTCTACATATATAATTTTGCAAATTTTGCATGCAAAAGAATTATATATACTTGTACTAAACTTCTATGGTATGAACCATCACATCTAAGGAAGAATCATCATTAGCTTACAAAGTAAGGTTCTTCATAATTAAGATAATTTGTTTTAACTATTGGACAATTATAGCCTTTTCGCTTCATTAAAACACCAACAGTAAAAGTGAAGTAGCAATATCTCTGTTAAATATACATTGGAAATTTAAGAAAAAATGTGAAAAGGTTCCAGATAGGGTAAATCAAATTAATGAACAATTTTTTTTTTTGGCTAGACAAGAGATATGGTGTTGCATTGCTGACTCATACATCAGTTTTGCTTTCTGCATCTATAAAGATTTATGTATAAAATATAAAATAAATAGATTCTTCCTCTGCCTAACAACTATGATTTGTAAATGAGGTGGTTAAATATGATATATTAAAAAAAGCAAAACAAGTCTCCCAACTATGAAGTTCCCATGTCGGCGTCTTTGATGAAAGGGAACTCAACCTATACATAACATAATAGAGCATGTTGCAGATAAAAGCATAATTGAATAGTTTCTTCCATGTTTTAAAAAAAATTAGCTTTTAACTAAAGGTGGTTTAACACATAATTGAAAATGGAGGATTTCTATGATCAGAAAGTTTTGCACTAACAGGACCGGACTCAGAAGAGATTTTCCCCTTGTTCTTGCATATCAAAATGGTGGAGCTTGGCTTTTGGACCTGAATAAAATAGATAGATGAATATATATAGACCACATGAATTTCTAGTCCCAATTTCAATTATTCAAATTATATTCAAATAGCCACGCATAAAAAAAAGTAATTCGAATTTCCTGTTACTATTTATTCACCTCCCAAAAGTTCCAATACATATATGCAGCAACATAAATAGACCATACACCATAAATCAAGCCAACTGAAAAACGCAAATCCTAGAGGAGAATAAATAAATACCTGAAAATGGAGGCATTTATAGAAGTAAATTCCTGAATGGAGATTGCATTGCTGAAGCAAATAAAGCAGAAATAGTTAACTCCGGCATCCACGTTTAGCAGAGCCAACCACCCAATTAACGGAAAAAATCAAAACTACTTTTTCTCAATCAAAAGCTTACCACTACCCAAATAGGACATTTCTTCCTCAAACCCAGGACAGGGGGAACGAAGCCCGATGGTGTGTAGGGATGGCTCAAGCGGTCAAGCCAACCTAAACCCGCAGGTTGCTGCCCCAACCAAAAAAATAGAAAAGATAAATGAGCAAACAGATGTATAGAGAGAGAAAAATTGATTTATTAATCTGAAATGTAAAAGTCAAGCCTTACACTGATAGTACTATATTTTATATACAAAAGAGTTAGCTAAACTAAGCACTAACTAATTAGCCAAGTAAGTTGATGTGGACAACTAAAATACATAAAATGCTAAGCAGAAGATGATATACAGAAAATATATTGAATAGCACACCATTAATTCCACATCCCCACTCAAGTTGGATTTTGGTGCAAATCAACCAAAACCAACTTGGAGAGAAGATGTCTGAATTGAAGAGCTGGCAAAGCCTTTGTAAAGAGATATGCAATCTGTTCCTTGGTGGGAAGATACTGAGGAAGAACAAAACCAGCCTTATAGTGAGGGGGCTTCTAAAGAGACAGATCTGTCTCCAAAATTTGGAGACAGATCTGTCATGTGGCCGCATGTGCATGCAATGGCCGCACCATAGCCGCATGGCGCGGCAGCACATCATGGTGCGGCCGCATGGATCTTCCATGCGGCCGCATGACATATATGTCTCCAAATTTTGGAGACAGATCTATCTCTTTAGAAGCATCCCTTATAGTGATGCCTCACAAGATGACAGTCGATTTCAAGGTACTTAGTCCGTTCGTGAAACATAGGATTAGCACTAATATGGATGGCTGATTGACTATCACAGTGTAAGGAAAAAGGCAACTGAACGGGAATACAAAAATCATGAAGAATGTAGGAAATCAAAGGAAGCTCACAAACAGAAGAGCCCATACTCCGATATTCTGCCTCAGCTGAACTACGAGAAATGGTAGACTGCTTCTTTGTTTTCCAAGAAATTAAAGCATTGCCCAAAAACATACAATAATCAGTGAGTGACTTTCGAGTATCTGGACATGAAGATCAGTCTGCATCACAATAAGCTTCCACAACAAAATTGTTTGCAGCAGGGAAAAATAAACCAGTGGATAAAGTGCCCTTAACATACTTAAGCAAATGGATAGCCAAATTCCAGTGAAGGACAGTAAGGCAGGAGACAAATTGGCTAAGTTGTTGCACAGCAAAAGTAATATCAGGCCTCGTCAAATTCAGATAGAGCAACCTGCCAACTAACCTCCTATATTGCTCTGGATTAGAGAAAGTGACACCCCCAGTAGAGGAAAGTTTTTGAACCTTAGGGAATGAAGTAAAAACTTCCTTAGCCCCTGTTAAACCAGCATCAGTAATAAGATCTAAAGCATATTTTCGTTGATTCAAATAGATCCCAGCCTCAGCCCTAGCAATTTCTATTCCTAAAAAATATTTGGCAAAGCCTAAGTCTTTAATGGTAAAAGTTTGATCAAGAGAAGTTTTTACGTGAGTAAGGGTTGTTACATCATTCCCTGTTAAGAGAAGATCATCCACATACACCAACACAGCAAGAAAGATATTACCAGAGTAAAAAGTAAAAAGGCAGTGATCATATGCTGATTGTGTAAAACCATATGCCTCCAAATGTCTACACAATTCAACATTCCATTTTCTGTTGGCCTGTTTTAATCCATAGAGGGATCTTTTCAGCTTGCAAACCTGCCATTGAAAGGCTTTAGTATATCCCTCTGGAGGCCACATATACACCTTCTCATCCAAATGACCATGCAAAAAAACATTGTTAATATCAAGTTGATATAATAGCCAATTTTTAGTAGCAGCTATAGCAATAAAAATTCTGATGGTAACATGTTTTGCCACAGGTGAAAATGACTCAAAATAATCAACTCCAGCAATTTGATTAAATCCCTTTGCCACTAATCTTGTTTTATATCTATCCAGAGTACCATCTGGTTTTAATTAGATTCAAAATACCCATTTTGAACCTATGGGTTTCTTACCAGCAGGTAAACCCACAACAGTCCATGTTTGATTTTTCTCCAAAGCTTCTAGTTCCTTATGCATAGCTTCTACCCATTCTACTTTAGTACTTGCCTCTTTGTAAGAGGATGGTTCCAGAATAGTGCCAATGTTAGCCAAAAACTATATGTACTCAGTGTTGAAACAGGAAGCGATATGGAAAGGAAAAGTTTGAGGTGTATATGATGTGGGAGAAGAAATGGTTGGATGTGAAGATGGAATAGTGGTACCCATATTGGTAACAAAGTCTTTATACAAAAAAAGAGGATTTTTAATCCGTGTACTTTGTCTAACAACAGGACCAGGAATTGAAGAAGTAGAATCTGAAGTTGTTGAAGATGGGACATCAGTACCCTCCGTAGTTGCAGGGGATACATGTGTAAAATCTGATGGAAAGGCGACAGGATCAATGGCATGTACTGCTTCTGGAGAGAAAATGGGTGATTGAGGTTCATCTGTGGTTGAAATTATAGGTAAAGGTGGTCCATGAACAGAGGGAGAAATATAGGTATAAGGTATTATGTGTTCATGAAATCTGACATCCCTAGAAATAATTATCTGCCTGGAATTGAGATCATAGAGTTTAAATCATTTTTGTTCTGTACTAAAGCCCAAGAAGACATATTTAGTACTTCTAGGTGAAAACTTGTCTTTATGGGGTTTTGTAATGGTGGGATAACAAAGACAGCCAAAGGATTTGAGAAGTTGATAAGAAGAAGGTTTATGATAAAGAATTTCATAGGGTGTTTTCCAACCTAGCATTTTGGAGGGTAATCGATTGATAATATATGTGGATAGAAGAATTGCTTCACCTCAAAAATGATTTGGAAGGTGAGATTGGAACATAAGGGCTCTTGCTATTTGTAGGAGATGCTTCTGTTTTCTTTCTACGACTCCCTTTTGTTGAGGGGTGTAAACATAATGTCACGCCCCCTCAAATTTATTACTTTATTATTGTTGTTTATATTCGAGAGCCGAAGCTTTTGAGTTTAATTTCATTCTTCTGCAATTTGTGGGGACAGGACTCACAAAACAAACACTTTCCACAACTTCATTTAGATTTAGAAAAAATCAAATAACACAACGGACTATGATAATAAGTATTTCATTTATTATTAAGCCAAACCGAACTATGGGAAAACATAGCTTTTACATAGACATACTTATTTATACAAAAGGTATTAAACTCATCTATTGTTTTAGATATATTTATGGCCAATATATATCCTTATAGCTCCATAATATAGGTTCCCTTCTACATGCAAAATTCACTTCCATCTGCGAGCATGCTCCGATTCTTGGCTTGCTTGGCCAATATCTTGCCTTCAACTATCTAGAAAATTGTAGAAAATAAGGGTATGAGTACAACATACTCAGTGAATAACGAAATACTTTGATTCACCATTTGTTTAAGAAATGCATTTTCAAGAAAACCATCGAATGCACAAAGCCTTTGAATGCACAAAAAGGTCTCTATCACTAGTTAAACTACTACCCATAGTGCGCACATGATTTAAAGATTCAAAATGACCAAGGCCACATAGCAAGACCATAATATCACAAAGAGCACCACATAGCCAAAATGACTAAGACCACATAGTAAGGTCATATTATCACAAAGCAAAGCAAAACGTGTAGAGCATTAACTAGTAATTCAAATGTAATAAACCAATTTCGTTGCATAATAACAATGCATCAAAAATTCATGCACATTAAAGATTTCTTTAATTCTTAGTAGAAAATACCTCCAAAGCCTTGCCCTTTAAGTTATGATCTTAAATGATTAAGATCACATAGCAAGGTCATATTATCACAAAGCAAAGCAAAACGGGTAGAGTATGAACTAGTAATTCAAATGTAATAAACTAATTTCGTTGCATAATAACAATGCATCAAAAATCCATGCACTTCTTACGTAAAATCTATGAACAAGAGAGAGGGAATCAAAATACCGGTTACTCACCTCAAAGATTTGTCAAAGATTTCTCTAATTCTTAGTGGAAAATACCTCCAAAGCCTTCCCTTTAAGTTATGATCTTCCATATATGGGAAGGGGCTCTTTTCAAGTAGTAAATAGGTGTTTTGGTGGGGTTTTGATAGTGTTTTACCTCCCTTGATAATTTGGACGAATTTTAGATTGGAAGTGGAGAAGTTGGAGCAACTTGCTTGATTTATTTAGTTTGGGCCCTTTTTATACTTGCCAAGATTTAATTGTTTTGAAACAACATTTGGAATCCGCAAATAACAAAACTAACAAATGTCCTATACACTTGGCAATATTAGCAAGTTTATTAATTATAAAAATGGCAAATGTCTTGACACTTGGCAAGATTAACACCATTTATTAATTATAAAAGTAGTACATGCCTTATAATTTGGCAAAAGTAGCAAGTCTGTTATTTGCAAGAATGACAAGTGTTCTTAAAACTTGGCAAATCTAGCATATCCAACCCTTGGTCATTCTCTTGTGATTTAATTAATTAATAGTCATATCTTAAATTTAGGGATTTAGTTGAGTAATAGACTTTTAGTTTTGGAATATAAATAATGAAAAATTCACATATTCATTCAAATTTTTGGCAAAATAATTATCGTGTCACCAAATTTATTGTTGAATTTTTTTGCGGGATATTACACATAAGTTCTTTGGTGTAGGATTCCATGAGAAGTTATAAAGGACTGAAACTCTTGGCTTAGAAATTCTGAATCATTATCAGATATAATGGTTTTAATGTTTTTCTCAAATGGACTTTGAATCAAATAATAGAAGGCTTTGAAGGTAGAGAGAACTTGTGTTTTGTGTTTAAGTAAAAAAGTCCAAGTTCCCCGGCTGAAATCATCATCAACAGTAAGAAAATATTGTGCTTCTGTGTTTGTTGGTGTTTGATATTGCCCCCACAAATCTATATGAAGTCAATAAAAAATCTTGGAAGTCTGAATAGTGCTCTTTGGAAATGGAAGTCTGTGTTGCTTGGAATAAGCACAAATATCACAAGGATACAAGATGTCTTTATTACAGGTAGATAACAATTCTAAGTGATTCAACACTTTAACAGAAATATGGCCTAACCTTTTATGCCAAAGGAGAACACAATCATCCTTGGCTTTATTCTGAGATTTACGTAAATCATTGACAGTAAGAGAAAAAAGATGGCGTACTGGTTATTGTGCTGAATTTCTGAATGGTCGGGGCTAAAAAGGAGTCTTTATCCAGTACATAAAGATCTCTTCCGATCTCCACCTTTCCAACAGCCAAAATATTATCAGTCTGAGGGTCCTGCAATAGGTAGTAATCATCAAAGAAAGTGAATTTCAATTTTGTGGATTGGGCGAGTTTTCTGATAGAGAGGAGATTGAATCTAAAAGTTGGTATATGCAAAACATCAAGAAGGGTAATATGTTCTATCATATTGATTGGTCCTTTGTGTTTAACAACATTAACAGTACCATCTGGAAGATAAACAAGGGTAATATCAGTGATAATTTCAGGTGAATGGATGAGATTAAGATCATAGCATATATGATTTATGGCTCTAGTGTCAACTATCGAGGTCCCAACATCTAACATATTAGCAGCACTTAAAGCATAAATGAGTTTAGGATTGAGCACAGAACCTGAGAAGTCCCTCAGATGTGCAAAGTTAACGGTGCTTGAGTTATCCACTCATTTTCCCTTCAACGCCTTCAGGATTTCCTGCTGAATTAACTCTGTAATGTTTATTCCACCCAGGGAATCCTTCACTTGATCAACCCTTTTATTTGTGTTCTGGGAGCTTTTTGTCATATGAACTGCTGTCTTCCCTTTGTTATCCTTCTTTTGTTCCTTCAATTTATTACACCAGTCTGGATATCCTAGAAGCTCAAACAATGTCTTCCTGGGATGTCCATTCTTGCCACAATAGTCACAGTATAATAGTTTCTTCTCTTCTTTAGTTAATTCATATCTCCTGCCACCTCCTTTTCCAGTCCGAATCTGTTGATAATTTGTTGGCTTAGCTAATAAAGCATTCAATTCTGCATAATCTCCAAAAGTATTGTGCACTTTCTTTTGTTTTTCGACAGTTTGAACCATGGTAAAAGCTTTGTTAACAGTAGGCAAAGGTTCAAGAACTAGAATCTGATTCTTTATGTGCTCCTATTCCTCATTCAAACCCTTCAAAAACTCCATTAATCTAGTCTGGAAGTTATTTCATCCACTAGATTAGCAGATTCACAAACATACATTGGAAGAGGTGATAAAAAATTCAGTTCATCCCAAAGCCTTGTGAGTTTAGTAAAATACTGAGTTACATTCAAACTGTCTTGTGCAATTGAACTGATTTCTCTACGTATCTGATATAATTGAGGACCATTACAACCCCCAAGTCCTTTCCTTAATCTCAATCCACAATCCACAATTTTTTGGCAGTCAGTGCGTAGATAAAAGCCTCTACAATATCTTTCGAAATCGAGTTTAAAGCCATGAAGTTACCATGTAATTAACTCGATTCCATTTATCGAACATAGCCGATTGTTTATCAGGAATCTTAATTGTTCCATCAATTAAACCTAATTTATTTTTAGCTCCCAATGCAATGCGTACCGAACGACTCCAAGCAAGGTAATTCTTACCGATCAGAGGCCCATTAACGAGAGCCATTCCAGGATATCAGAAGCGCGTAAAAGCAGCGGATTGTCTTTATTTTTCTCTCGATCGAGCCCTTCGATCAAATCTTCAATGCCTGGTTTGTGAACTAAATTTCATGGATGTTCCCATAGATTCGCAGCCATCGATTTCCTTATTTGCGTAATTGATCTTTGAAGGTACACAGTAATTGTCGTAAATTCACCTTTTCAACCAAGGATTTGAACCCCCAAACCTTCCCTACTCTAATACCATGAGCAAACAGATGTATAGAGAGAGAAAAATTGATTTATTAATCTGAAATCTAAAAGTCAAGCCTACACTGATAGTACTATATTTTGGAAAAAGCTATTAGTAGCAAATGGACCACAAAATCAGTTACATAATAATATATTTAAAAAACCTATATGCCCTTAATGATGTAAATCCACTATCTAGGTCAATTTTGGAGATGGAAAATGACCCGAGATAATACTCGAACCATTGAAATGTCTGAAACGCCTCTCATCGGGAAGAGTACTTTCATTCTTTTGCCAACATTCGTCCCGGCTGTAAATGAAATAACATAAACGATTTCAAACTCCACCTCCAAATATGACACCGACAATAAAGATCGATAACAGCGAAGACTGTTTCGAGCCAAATAGAGAGAAAAGGCATTGACCGTATTCAAAGGTGGGTGGTTGTTTGTTCGATTGTCGCAGACGTGTGCTCTTCCGATCTGTTTACGAGTTGTAAAGGGAAAGGTGATTAAAGCTGAAAGCGTGGTGGAAAGCTCTGGAATCCTTGTAGAGTAAGCTTTACTTAGCTTCTCAGCTTTCTTTTCCCCTAATTTTGCTTATGATTATATGTTTTTCTTTTCTGTGTTAAAATTATTGTTTTCTGATTTACAAAAAGTTGCTTTCGTCTTTTGGAAAAAGGAAGATCGATTTGCAATTACTACACTCTATGTGAAGAATTAATCAATGTGCCCAATTTTTACTAGATTCTTGCTTTTCTTTGCTTTTCCTAAATTGTGTTTACTCATCAAAAATTAGAACCACCACCGGCATTCTTGGAATGTGGAAATTGTTCTTTTGGTTAAGTTATTATCTCATTGAAATACAAACTTATGGTTAATTCACAGGCATTCCTCCTTCATGGTCTTGTGCTTACTGGCAAAAAATTGATTATAGCTAATGTGATAGGTATTCTATTCAAGGTTTATGTATGATATCATGTTCAACTGCTCATCTTTAATTGATGCTATTGGATTCCTTCTTTATCTCATATATGAACCTTTATATTTCTTTATCAACAAAAAGTGAAAAATTTTGAGTCATACTTTTGGATTCACTATCCTCCCTTAGTGGTACTCCAGCCTTCCCCCTAGCTATATGTTTTGTATGTTGATGACAAATCAATATTATCCTGAGGAGCAACGAGATATTGCTTTGGGTTCAGCACTTTCTATTGCATTAATTTGCATCCACAGTAATTA
>CAVNYN010221710.1:0-69246 GCA_963692815.1 Nyctanthes arbor-tristis
AACAAATGATCAAAATGATTAAGGTTTAATTGTTAAACTCAATTGTTACAAGTTCAAGTCTTCTCTGAGTTCTTTCACAAAAATTTTTATTAAAAAGAGAAGGAACAATTACAGCAACATTCACAAAATAAAAAAGACGGAAAAATCGAGGTACAAAAAGTACCAAGATTTAAGTGGATTAATTAATTAATTAATTAATTAATATTATTAATAATATAATAATATAGATATTATTATTATTATTATTATTTCCAACCACTATTTTTTTTCGAGGGAACTACAACTACTACTATTATTAATTTTTTATGCAATTATTCCTTCAAAAAAAAAATGATTCAATTATTGTTGCTTCATAGTGTTTGGCAACTCAGGCAGATTATATTTTGTATTATAATATGTGTATCATTTCATTGGTTTCACTTTTTTCAAAAAGTAAAGTCAAGTCATAATTATTTAGTTTTTACAAAAAAACAACCAATAAAATGATGACACGTAGCATATTATAATATAACATCCTTACCAAACACTTTGTTGAATTCTATTTGGAAACTGAGTTAGATTATAATTTATCACACAACATCATTTCATTAGTTTTACTTTTCTCAAAAAATCAAAAAATAAAATCAAGTCGCGTAATTATTTACTTTTTACAAATTTCATCCTCAAGACAACCCCTGACAAACATGCTAAATTCCTTGTAATAAACACGTAAAAATATCTCTTCTAACTTCTAATTCTGTCTACGTGCTATTGACCCCCACCCACTGGTGGCGCCTCCCTCACCTCATCCTATCCGGTCACCTCATCCTATCCCTCCTCTCTTCGTGGCCTTTTCGCCGCCGCTGCTTCTTCCACTTCTCGTCCACAGTGGGTGACTCTGTCGGTGCAAAGTCTAAGTCAAATTCCAACTCTGTCCCACCTGCCCATCCCAAGGACGAAGCCTATCTCCAAACTGTCACCCCCAAACGCCAAGCACTCTTCGAATCTATCCAAAATCAGCAGCGAATCCACCGCCTCTCACTTTCTCCTGATCCCATTCAGTAATCATCATAGTTCCGCATTAGCATTTTCCTTTTTTGCTTATTCGGTCTATTTGTGGTAATTGTTTGTTAATATATGATATGATAGGATTGTTTTGGCGGACGGGAAAGTGAAGGAGGGGAAGAAGTGGAATACGACACCGTTTGTTGTAGCAAAAGAGATTTCTTAGAGTTTGTTGTCCTCGAATGCATTGATCTCCAAGGTTGATGGGGTTTTGGTGGGACATGCATAGGCCTTTAGACTGTAATTGTGTATTGGGCCATGCACTACAAGAGGAGAGGTGAAAGAATCTTTCTTTTTTAAGTTAAGTGATTAGTGGTTTATTGTGTACTTGTGTGATCTTGTCGAGCTTGTCAAATTGGTGAGGGCTTTTGGTTTTTTATTGCCCATATGTTATTGATACTGCACTCAAGTGCATGGATAGCTGGTTTTCAGTTTACCGTTGCCCATACTGTAATATATTTGGTGGATTTATAGGGACCAACAAATGTCCTTTGAATTCAAACTCTCCATATTTAACTTTTCTTTTTTACAGATTGCGACTGATTTAACACGGGGAAAGAGAAAAATACTACAGTAAATAGTAATTGTCGATAATGTTACAGCACTTCCCACCCCATGTAGTATGTATTGATGTACACCACGTCGATTTGAAATACACGTGACGTTCATCAATACATGCCATATGGGGGTAAGAAGCGCTGTAACAGCACTTTCGGAAAGTGCTTCAACATTATCATAGTAATGGTTCTTATACTATATTGCAATATATTTGGTGGATTTAAGGAGGCCACCAAAAGTCCTTTGAGTTCCAGCCCTCCATATTTAAATCTCATTTTTATTTTATGGAAGATTTCAACCCATTTAAAATGCTGCTCATTATTAAGTCTAGAATGGAAATCCCACTAAGAATTTGTGATGTAAAGGAGAAGGAAGATCAATTTCTATAATTTTGAATGCTGTGCTAGTTCCCAAAATAGTATAGATGTAACATCTGAAAATGGTAATATAGATTCTATATTATCGTATTAATTTATTTCTCTAAATGTATTGGGATAGTAGTTTGAGCTACAATTTTTACCTTTTTAGGTATATTCTACTATCATCTTGTCCTATACTAAATTAAATGTACCCTAGTTTGTAGATCTTTGTTTACAAATGGGCTTGCTTTCAATGTTCTCATTGCGTCTTGATTCGCTTGTACTTCTAAAGTTCAACTGGCAGAGATTTGGATTTGAGTCCCTCTACATCCAAATTACTTTCCGAAGGTTTTCTCATTTTAACTCGTTATTGAATTTCTTGTTCACCAACTTACCATGGATTGGTTGAATGATTGTCAGGGATGTTATTATGATGCATTTATGGCGAGCTGAGATTGAACGAAGAACACTTTAAACAAATTGAGGAAGCAACAAAAAAAACTGTTGATGTGTGGTCCTTTCTTCATCTGAATAACTTAACAAGTACATTTTTTGCAATTTGTTCATCAGATTGCGGCTTATAGTGGCATTCATGTTGAATTTTGTTCTTTAATACTCAAATATTTGAAATTTAATTTGACCCGCTATCTTGATCTTCCTGATTATGTCTAGATCAGTCCTTTGCCTTTTCAATTCATTCTTTATGTTTGTTGTCTTAGAACTATGTATGACAATTTTTCTAAGGAAAGAACCGTCCTCCCTTACATGGAGAGGACGGGCTTACTTGGCACTGATATGGCAAGAAAAATGAGGCCACGTAAAAACAAAAGACGCTGATCCAATTCTTCCCCAATTTTAAGGTGGCCGCACTACTTAAAAAGTTAAACTCCACAATACCCCTCCCTCCCTCCCTCCCTTTCTGCAGATCGAGCCCCCCCCCGCCTCCCACACCAAAATTCAGCGCGTTGCTCCTCCCCCAAGAACCACCGCCCGCTTCCTCCTCCCGCCCACTGCCGTGTGCCGCCCGCCAGTTGTCCACGTTGAAGCTCCCCAACCCCCCTTCGAATTAGCACAGCTAGCGGCCCCAACCCTTCTTCGAATCGACAACCATTTTTTTTTTTTTTTTTTGACATCGAATCGACAAGCATTTTTGTAAGGTAATTTCCCATGCAAGTTCGATTTTTGGACATGTTTGTTAAATTTTGGTGTATTTTGGTTAAGATGTTGAGTTGTTGAGAGGGCGATTTGGTTTCCTGTGTTCCAATCCGCTATTGATGTGGTGAGTAAGTATAAGCCAGGAATGCACTTTTATCTATGTGTTCAAGTAATTTTCAGCTTGTTTGGGGAGAGGGAGAGAGAGAGAGAGAGAGAGAGAGAGAGAGAGAGAGTAGGGATTAGCAAATAAGAATTACAAACAATACAAAATTCACTATTCTCCAATTTTGCAAAAGTTTCGGGCGGCGAACGGGGGGCCTAGTTGGGTGGCGCGCGGGGGGCGGACGGAGTTGGGCTGAGTGGGCGGCTTCAGAGCCTTCTTCGTCGGGGAGAAATTGTGGTCGTAGTGAAGCTCTCTGCGAAATGGGAAATGGAAGCTCTGTCCGATTTTTGGGATTTGATTCGTCCTTTTGAGTTTCAGACTCTTTTAGATGGTGTTCCTTTTGTGCCAATTTGGCAGCCAAATAAGCCCATTCTCTCTACGTAAGGGAGGGCGGTTTTTTTCATAACGGGATTGCTACATATGAAAGAAACTACTCTTGCTTTCGTGTAGTTATCAAAAAATTAAATTCTTATTTGGAAAAAACCATTTTCAGGTGGATTTCTCTATAAATTTAGACCTCTTTGCTACGTTACTTGCACTAGCTAGTACTTTTAAAGCATATCTACGCAAGTGGGATTCAGCTATTATCTAACAATAATCTCATTTAACTAATTAGAAATATCCGCAGCACTCTCATTTAATAATAATCTTATTTCGGCAGCAATTATTTTGCCCCGCGCGGGGTCCCCCATTTTGGGGGTGTCATAAATGGCCTTTTTTGGAAATACTGTCATTTTCGACCGCCAAAATGGGGGATTCACCCTACCCAAATTGATTTTATTGTCGGAAATGACAACAAAAAATGACGGCAATTTACCGCCGTTTCCGACGCCGTTCTTAGGGGGGATGAGGTAGGGGGTTGGGTGGGTGTTTTCTTTCCTTTTTTTTATATATATTTTAAATTTTTTTAAATATTTTATTTTTAAAATTAAAAAGCTAATGGGTATAACTGTCATGTCCCCAATTTTAACAATAGCGCTCAAATAACAAATGGTCCAAATGACGGAAAGACAACCTCTCAAAGAGATTAATAAGACAGTAGGTGGTGAAGGAAGGATCCGACATAAGTACGAAATTCCGACTTGTCACGCCCTCAATTTTAATAGTAACGGAAGCATTTAAACACGTATCTCAAGTCCTAAAATCAAGGGCGAGACTTTATAAATGCAATTCAAAAGTATTGAGATGTTTTCGCTACGCACTCTGATAATTAAGTGTATTATGGGCTACCCACAGTGAAACCTCGGCCGCACACACCGAAGTCTTGATCACATACATGTATCTTCTCCACCTTTGGACGATCCGGCTATATAGCTTTAATTTAATACCTACGGGATTGTAGAAGATGGGGAGTGAGTACAAAAGTACCCAGTGAATAACATGTATTAGCCCACGCAAAATAATACAAAAGAGGACACTTTTATGCACAAAGGAGGTCATTCACAAAGATACAAAGATACGAAACTCGGGCATATCACTAGTTTAACATCTACTCGTAAGCCCTACGATACAAATAGTACAAATGACCAAGATCACGCAGTAAGGTCATAGCGAGGCCCAAGAGCAAGGAACAATCATTTATCCAAAGCAACGGTGCACCGTCTGTAACGCCCTAAATTTAAGAAACTTGAACGCTAACTAATCTTCAAAATTAACTTAAAATGCGGAACTTATAACAAAATAATTAAATACGGAAAATCTCATTAATGAATAGCAACGAATCTTGTCAAAAATAAGTGGAGTTTTAACAGTCACATAAAGGAATAATTTGAAATCCTAGAAACGTTTAATACAAATCAAGTTATATTTCTAGCAGCCTTCGTCCGTCGTCCCGCCACCGACTCCAGAACCTGAAAGTGTTAGTTTGAAAGAATGAGTATAAAAATATACTCAGTAGACTCTAGCGCATATTAATCAATTCATATAATAAACATAACATGTAAACATGCAAATAATTCTTTCTTTCTTCCTTGGAAGGATCTTGTCTTGTCTTTGAGAATAGATATTCTCATTCTTATGCATTAAAGTAGATACGCGTATCATAAAGAGATCTTAAGCATATATGCATTCTTTCTTAAGCATATAATAATATGCAAACTTTCTTGTAATCACATATTTTCACATAACATTTATCACATAAATCAATTAATAATGCGCAATACTTTAAGAAAACATTTTATAAATTTGGAGTCTACCTTAAGCTTGTGAGTTGAGCTACTTTGAGAGAAATCTACTCGTATATTGCTCTTC
The DNA here is from genome assembly GCA_963692815.1 of Nyctanthes arbor-tristis. Classification (NCBI taxonomy): domain Eukaryota; kingdom Viridiplantae; phylum Streptophyta; class Magnoliopsida; order Lamiales; family Oleaceae; genus Nyctanthes; species Nyctanthes arbor-tristis. Next base: position 5,530 of record CAVNYN010221710.1, read on the forward strand.
GCGCCTCGTCTAGTGAAAATAAAACAAATTATTTTAGTATAAAAGAAATAATACTTTATAAAAAAGGAAAATAAACTTTAGGGGCTAAATTGAAATACCGAAATAGTTTAGGGCTGGGACTAAAAAGTTTAGGACTGACATAATGTTTTTCAAAAGGTTGGGGGCTGACACTGATAAGACCAAAACTCTTTGGACCTATTTAAAATATACTCAAAATTTAGGGACTAAAATTAGACACTGTAATTGTCTTGGATTAAAAGATATCCCAAGAGATAGTTTTGAGCTACTTTGAAGTCAATAAAATTTCAAGGACTGAGAAGACTCAAAACCAGACTCTGGGACACAGGTGTTAAATAAATTTTTATAAAATTCCCAAATCCCCACCCTAATCGGCAGAACCCAATTTTGAAATCAAGAACGGAGAGTCTGAGCAGGGGGTGCGTGTGTGTGTGCTAGCGCCGGCGGGTCGAACTCCGGCGAGAGGGTGAGGGACGCGGTTGGGGTTCGTGTTGGCCAAGGAGTTGTGGCTCGCGATTTGATCGCGGGTGTGTGTGTGACGGGAGCCGCGGGTGTGAGGCTCACCGGGTATGGGTGGTCATGGTTCAGTGGAGCGAGAGGGAGTAACGATGGCTGGGTTCGGTCGGGAGTTGCGGTTGTGGTTGAGGCTCGAGGGGTTCGATTTGGGTTCGTGGTCGTGGGGTTCGGTCGAGCAGAGGTGGTTCGAGGAATAGGGCAATCGTGGTGGATGGTTCGTGGTATTCTTGGCTCAAGTTTGTGTGCCTAAGGCAGAGTATGGGCTCCGGCGGTAGTGTGGCTGTGGGTGTTTGCCGAGAGTGAATGGTGCTGGTTTGATGGTGTTGCTGTGTGAGGGAGATGATGGTGGTGTCGTAGGCGTGATGGCTATCTGGGTGTGTGTGTGTGTGTGTGTCTGTGTTGGTGCCGTGGGGGTGATGGTGGCCGACGGCAGCGAGGGTGTATGTGTGGGAAAATTTTCAGGTGAATTCCGGCCGTGGTGTGTTGGCCTGCGGTGGGGCAGAAGTTTTCCGGCGTGGCGCTACAAACCGTGCCGATGGTGTTGTGTGTATATACATTGGCCGTGTGTATACCTTTGGATGAAATTGCAGAATGTATTTCTGCTGGGTTGTATGTAGGTATATTGAATAGGAGAAACAAACCTGAAGAAAATGAGCTTGTGAGTGGGATTTTCCTTGGAATTTAACGGGACACTTATAGATTGTGAGTTATAATCCCCTAGTTCGACCGGGAGTTGGACTTTTAATTGCATACGAACTTTCATATGTACTGGAAATCGAAATTGAAGGAATTTCAAAACAATAACAACGGCTAAGCCAAGTCGAGCTAGGATACAAGAATTGTAATAAAACTCATTTGATATAAAAGATTTGGAGCTTTTAGAAAACAATTTATTTAATGTAAAATGTTAATTAAGTCTTAGAATATTGAACTAGACGAGCGCAAACTTAAGCAACTTTAAAATTTGGTGAAATTATAGCGACACGAAATTATTTAATAAAATTATTTTTCTAAAAATTTCCGGGTCGCTACACCGTCAATCATCAAAGGCTAAATATAATTAAAGGAAGACACAAGTTCTAAAAGAAAGAGATCCAATATACAAAGAGAAGAAAAGAGCCAAGAGATAGAAGAGATATAATCAAGACACGTGTTACTCACAAGAAAAGCATGAGTTTCGTATAAAGAGAAGGAAGAACCAAGACATGTGTTACTCACGTGATAATCATGAGTTTCATATAAAAAGAAGGAAAAACCAAGACATGTGCTACTCACCTTAAAGATTACCCAAATATTCCTTAAATAAGTCTCACATAGAAAAGTGATAATAAAGTCTTGAAATTCCTTAATCAAAACTATTCTTTAAGTTACAATTTTTCTATATATGGTAAGGAGCTTCTTTCAAGGGAGAAATAGGTATTCTAGTGGGTTTTTGGAGTTGGTTTCCATCTCACTATAGAGATGGACGAATTTGGGTGGAATGAAGGCGAAGTTGGGGTGTTGGGATGCTTGGAGATCGGAAGAGCGTCCTTCAAGCCTATATATATAATAGTTGAAATTGAGTTAGTTTTAATAAAATTTAAGTTCCGCCAATCACGTTGCGACATGTGGCGTGACGAGAGCCATATAAATGTTAGGGTATTTAGTTTATTACTCGAGAAATCCTTATATTTTATGCTACCTTGTAATTAAGTTACTGCACTTTAATTTACATTGATCAAACCCCATAATTTTTCTTTGGATGTTATTTAGGTAACAATCTTTACAATTGATGCAAATCATTGGCAAAATAATTACCATTTTGCTTAATTTATTGTTAAATTTTACGGGATGTTGCAATAACGGTAATTTTATTAAAAAGTTAACTGCAATATTGACGGAATCCATTAAAAAGGACGTATCGTGCGAATTTATGAAAGGTTGGAGACCTAAGAGGCCCCAAAAAAAAAAGAAAGATTGGAGACTCAACCGATTCTTAACTCAAAGGTTGGAGACAATTTGTGAGATTAACCCAACTAATAACACTAATACTATTTATCTAAAAAGGCAGGGAATCCAATTTGAGTTTTCATGTGGTGAGAATCTTTCCCATGGTTGCAACTTTCATCTGTGTTTGTATATTTATCAGTTTGTTTGTTGCCTCAATGTGGATCTCATATCCTTTAAATCATTCCCAAGTGTACGGGTAATGAGAAGCGTGAAATTTTGTCTAGGGCCAAAGTTTCTGCAACCAAGTTTTCCACGCGTAAGTCATGAGATAAGCTGCAAATATCCTGCATCTTGACTAGCGTTGACCATCTTCGGATGTAATTTAACGTTGCTGGGTAAAATCAAAGTGCAATCCTTCATTGTGACAACAAAATTTCTGAAAATGGAAATGATAATTGGTTCTAATTTCTAAGAGAATTTCTGAATTGGAATGATAAACATATTTCTATGGTAAATCTTGCCTTCTTACCAAAAAGAAACAGCCTACATAAATCTTTTCGCTATCTGCAGGTAAGTGTTCGTGTGAGAGACAAGGCCAGTAACACTGTAAAAAGCATCGAGAGCCTCCTTGCAGACTTTAAAGAAGAGGTTGCAGCTTTCCTTTAGCGGCTTATCTTCTGGATTTTCTGATTGGAAAGATTAACCCACAAGTTTTTTTTTTTTTATTCTATTTTTATTTCTTTAAAATTAATTTGTTAACAGCCCACTAGCGAGTTGAACATTTATTTGTTCCTTTCAGATCAAGGAAAGGGGTGTACCAAGGGTTTGGTCCTTGTATATCTAAATTTACGTGCATCATGGATGTAGTTCAGCATGATAGAACACATGAATTATGAGATTCCTCTCTCTTCTCTCTGGTTTTCATTGGTTGAGAACTCCAATGAGGCAGAATTAAATCACCCAGAGTCATCCCAACCCAGATACAGATGGATTTTGCTGAGCAAGGAAAGCCCCATAAATACCAAGCTGACAATGTGTTCTTAATTCATGTATATCCTCACGAGTTACATTTGCCAAGAGGTTTCTGAAAGGAAACCCTCAAGATGTTAAAATAGAAATAAAAACAAAACTACTTGGCACCACTCCACGAGAAGTTCCACAAGTTGGCACTTGGCAGGGCAAAACAACATGAAGAACGAAAATAATGACACAACAAACTGTACAAAGATGATAAAAGATTTATGGCCCAACAATAGATAAGAGAGTAAGGAGAAGAATCAAGTCAGTCATGCCTTCCAGCTATAGCTCATCTCATCAAGATCACTGTCAAAGAACCCATTCTCTGTGAATTCATGGACAATATCATGTACTATGTCACCTGATAAAGGCAAATCTGATGCTTTTTGGCTAAATCCGCCTCCAGCTGAAGTTTCACTGTGTGAAGCAGTTTTCAAACTGTTACCTCCACTCGGGGCCGTTCCACTGACATTTTCCGGGCCATTTGCAGATGAAGTTGCTGCTGCTGAAGTGTTGTTTCTAAGTCCAGGTCCATCCTTCAGTACATTGCCACCTGCACCTTGCATAGAGATGGAATGCTGTGAGACCCTGGTCCCATTATTGTTATTACTTATTTCCTGTAGATATTGCTGGATCATTTGTTGCTGTAAAGCTTGGCTTCCTTGAGTAGGTTGAGGTTGATTTTGCTGCAGAAAGCCGCTACCAATTGGCAGCTGTTGCTGTTGCTGCTGTAGTACATGAGAACTAGAGAAGCCATTCTGCAAATCTCCTGGTAAGTTACTTGAGGAGCGATATGCAGAGGTGGGAGTTTGGTTAGAATTATTAAAAGAAGAGGATGCCTCCTGCTGAAGGGAGTTGTGGTTTGCATTCATAGAGTTTTGTCTCAAAATATTTTGGTAGTTTGTCAACGCAAGAGCACCTTGTGCGGAACCAGTTAAAGGTTTTTGACCAGCCATATGTTGGTTATTGCTCATTTGGTTACTGAATGCATGATGCATCGACATTAGTTTATTGAGTGCGTCACAATCAGTTGGCAGACCCTGAAGGCCTCCCGTCTGCTCCATCTCTTGCATTTTATGTATCCGAACCTTGGCTGCAGCGGTAGGCCGTGGAAACTCTTTCAAGCCCTCTGAATGGAAAATAAAACATCAGTCTATATGAGCATTGTACGATCTAGGCATGGAAAATAAAACATCAGTCTATATGAGCATTGTACGATCTAGGCATGGAAAATAAAACATCAGTCTATATGCGCATTGTACGATCTAGGCATACTTTTACTAAAAAAAAAAAAAAAAGAGAGATTAAATGACAAAAAAGTAATGGCAAGTCATCAAAGCCTGTTTGGGAATGAATGTGGATTGGATAGTTCGTAGTATCAAACAGAACTTAGGCAGAAAAAAATGAAGCTAGAATTTTGTTCATTTTACTGTTTTAAAATGTCCACTACTCCACAATAATGAAAAATGCTTTTTTGAGTGTGAAAACAAGAAGTATATTACCAATTGGCCCGAGTTTTTGTTCCCTACAGAAATCCATCAGGTCTTTCATGCTATTAAACACCTCAGCTATCTGTTCAAAGTGGAAAAATACAATAGACCTTTATTGAAGGGTTAGAGAGGTTAAAGGTCGATTTAAAGGAAGAGACTGTGAGACTTGCCTGCAGGCATCGAACGTATCTTTTGGAAAATCCCAATTCATTAACTGACTGTAAATCCAAACTCCTAGCAAGTTGACGTCCAGCTGTCACAACCCTGAAACATGAGGCACCCATATAGTATAAGCACAGCATTCAAAGGCTACAAGTCTATGTAACAAAACAACTTTATATGACCCATTCAATAATAAATGCATAAAAACAAAATAAGAAGATAGACAGGATTTTCAATGTCTCCTCCTCCCTACTGACAATGAATGTGAATTTTGCTGTCAAAAAAAAAAAAAAAAGCCTGGAAAAGAAAACTTGCAAGATATTGCTAGGGAACATATGGTCCTTGAAATAACAGGATTTAAGTAAAATCCAGCTAAAAATATTGTGATCATTAAATTTGACAAGATCCTATGAGCACTTGAGAGAAAAATCATATCATTTGTCCATGTGAGCTTGGAGCCAATTAGTAGATATCAAATTTTATGCTCTTTCTACAAGTTACGTGCTTAACCATCAAATCACTAGGATATGCAATGTAATTGCAATATAAAAGCTCTCAAAGGCATGCGATAAATTTTAATAATTTAAATCATATTCGAAGCTTAATCTTAGAATAAGCATCAATCATTGACCATTTTTAATATTGGTCTCGCCAACGTTAAAGTCATACTCTTGGAACTTATCTTTTAGAATAAGCCATCCCAAACATGCTCATGCAACCATCCAAGAAGAATATATACAATAATGATACACTTAACAATCTAGTTCACATATCTAGCACCCCAACTCCTTAAGATCTAAAAATGCCATTCAGTACCAAGTTATCCCTTCTCTTTAATTACTAAAAATTACGAAATTCTCAAATACATGAAAAAAGGATATCATATCTCCACAGTCCACCCCGACTCCCCTTTCTTTTCTATTTTACCAAAACGAATACAAATTGAATGAAGTAGAATTCAATGAAAATTTAAAAGTCTAAGCTAAGAGGAAAAATTTTCACTCACATAACACTGTTTGCCTGTAAATCCTGGGGAGAGAATCCATCAGGTCCACTTTCATCAATAGTGCTTTGGCATTTCTGGGCAACTTGCAATAATTGGTTTACCTGTAGGAAGAGATTCTGTTATGAGCTCCACCTTCTCAATGTAATGCTGCATGGCTAAACTACAACAACTTTTTTGCTAGAAGATGCTAAGTGTCCATATTGGTCCCACATATCCAATATCTCTATCTCAATGAGTGAAAAAGGATAAACATTGATTGAAGTAGAGATGTAATTCAATCCATTACCCAGAAGTGATGTTAATAGACAATTGAACTGGTAGGTCAACAATTATGATTCCCATCCCATTTCCCAACAAACTAAGAGAGTCAATCATCATAGTATCTGGGAAAGTACATCTTTAACATTGACATATCCTCAGCAAGTAAAAATCCAATTGTGTTTAATGGACAAATATTGAGAATATTCTGCTGGTTAGACCACTTGCAAAGTTGAAGGCAACTTGTTCCTCATTCAATACTTCTTGAAAATAATAAATAATGATACAAATTTTGCTCAATTTTATGGTTCTAGAATAAATCGTTTAACAAGATATCTGAGCATGCAAGGGTTATGAGTTCAAGTCTTGTCGTCACGCATTTAAAGCAAATTGAACACGTGTTTGGCTTTAACCACCCCATAACTCCCACCCCGGCAAAAGGGGGGAAAAAGGGGAAAAAATTAAGAAGAAAGTAAAAGGTAAACCCCAACTACATGTAAGGGGGCAAGATGAAGATAATATTTAAAAAATATAATGCAATAAAATCTAAAAAATTATGTTTCTAATATCAAATGATTTAATTAAAAAAAATGCATTTTAGCAATAGCGTTGCATATAATGAATTTTACAGACTGATAGTGACAATCCAAATTCACATGAAAGCATCTAGAAGCAGAGTCTCTATTCCAATTTGATTCAGAATGTAATTTCACTTACCTGTGGTGCAATAAATCTACGAAGAAGAAGTTCGTCATGGCGCCGAGCACAAAATTCCCAAGACAATATCTGAACAACGCAGGAATGGAAGTGGCAAAGAAGAAAAAGCAAGTGAGATAAATCAGACAATTGCCAAGCCAATATAAGTATCTGGTGTACCTTCAAATCGGGTGCAAAAATAATGCGAAGCTGACCCTCATGAACAACACGAAGTTGCTCATATACACTTTCTTGAACTGCTTTGGCATACTCCACCATCATCATTCCAGAAGGGAATCTACACTCACGAGGCAAGTCCAGGAAATAGATCTCATCAATGACGCCACTGCTGAAATTGATTTCGTTAAGTCTCGGGAGTACTTCAAAAGTCGCCTCTGTTACCCCCAGCAAGAGGAGAAAGAATGGTTAGAAAATATAAACTGATGATGGAGGTCTAATAAATGTTTGCCACGACAAAAATTAAACTTCAAAAATTTCTACAGCCAATAGGAAACTTAACCCGGAGTCCAGCATCATGTCAGACTCCACATAATGCAATATGTTTCTGTAAGCTTAGTAGTAATGAGTTGCAATCTAGATTAAGGGGGTGTTTGATCCTCTTTATAATTTCTCTTTATAATCTCACATGTCACTGATTTGACAACTTATTTGACTACTTTTCATCTATAATCACAAATTTCAAATTTATATTAAATCTACACCACTCATTTCACCTCTTTATTATTTCTCTTTATAATTCAATTCGGATAAATAGCTTCAAACAACCCCTAAGAAAAATAACACTCCAAACACCTTTTTGTTTTGGTAAATTTCGTTCGAGCAATAAGCATGTGTGGGCCTATTCATGTGTTAAAATAGCTTGCTGCTGCGGCCCCTTGGACTGAAGCACATTGGTACTAATTAAAAGTGATATTCTGCAGCAGATGATTCACTAATTCAGGTGCATGCCACACTTTTCTTCTTTTTTTTTTTTTGGGGGGTGGGGGGGCTGGTGGGGGGAAGTGTTAAGTCTTAATGGCAATCAAGTCTTCTGGTTGGAAGAGGACTTTTGATGGGCAATTCTTTCTATAGTTTTACTGAGAGCTGTCAGAATATATTTAAATTTTTTCTAAGAAAAGGAAAGGAAGCTCATAAATAGAAGAGGTTGGTGGTAATTTCAAGAAGGAAGCCTCAGTTTAAGATAGGAAGGGAGACAAGAGAAGGGAGGAACAGGGTCAGACTTTGTCAAGAAGTCCATTTCAGTCCTTCCAAGAGATTTAACTTAACAATTCCCGAACTTTCCAGAATGTGGGTATCTCACTCTCCAACCTCCTTACGAACCTTTGAAGGTTCCAAACCAAGATTACATAAGTTGAATGCCAGATAACTTGATCTCAAATTAACCATAATACCATCATCCCTCTAGCTTTACAGGTTTTACAACTAGGATAAGATGAGAAGTTACATGCATGATTGTAGAAGAAACACATGCAAGTTAATGGCATAGTCTAGCTCAAGTTCTTAGAAACATAATGCTGGAAACACAATATAATTAACACATATGGGCAATGAAAGGGGAAAAAAATATCAAAGATCGAGAGGATTAAAAAACACGACTCACCGAACCCCCTCCCAGATTTTGAGCCACAAAGGTCACACTGCCATGCATCCTGAACAAAATGGAACCAATGAAAGATAAAAGATTAGGGATCTGTGGTAATAAAAGATGCCAAGACAGAAAGGAGGTCTGGTACAATTTGTAAATGGGGAAAAACTGAAGGGCGAGCAATTAGTAATAACAGGTTGTTCTTGTGTATCTTATCAGCTGAAGGTCCAAGTAAAGATTTAGCAGATTCAATAATATAATTGACCACCCAAAAAGAATTACCATTGCAGCCTGGGAGAATACCCCGAGCGAATGATGACCAACATTATCATACAAGGAAAGGCACCACCTCTTCTTTGCACGCGGAGAGTAATATTCCGCCACAAACTTCTTCCAATAGGCAATACTGTTGTCCTGGAAAGACAGACGTAAAAATCATGACAGATCAGACAAAATTCAACTCATAAAATTGGAGTAAAAAAAAAAAACAGAAGAATAACGTTACTAAGAATGTATAAGATGCAATACATCTGTAGGTGAAAGAAAATAGATTGCATGAAGAAACAAGCATCATGTGGTGCCAAACTGACAATTGCCAAATTTTATGTTACTCACAGGAGGCCGCTGTCTCTGGTGATACAAGTACTGCATTAGCCGGCGAGAGCATACACCAGTATCACTCGGACGCTTCATTCCAATTGCAGGTTGCAACCCATGTTGTTGAAGCTGCTGCCTCAACTGCAACTGCTGTTGCTGCTGCTGCTGCTGCTGTTGTTGCAGCAACTGAGCCCGCTGCATTGGTGTCATAGACTGTAGAAGTTGTTGTTGATGTTGCCTCAGTCTCTGCTGATGAATTAGAGCTTGCAACTGGGAATTCGGATTCTGTAAGCTCATCGGATCTTGTCTCTGTAGCAGATGATGCAGAACCTGCTGTTGTAAAATATCTTCCAGCTTGATATCCAATCGTGGTTTCTTTCGCAGCTGAGATATACTGTTAGGATCTTGAATGAAGGCACCAGAAACCCTTGGTCCACCAGGAAACTGAACTTGCCCCATCCGTGATGTAGGCAAAGATGTGGCACTTGAAGCTCCCTGATGCTGCTGACTTTGCTGAACTTGTTGTGAGTTTGGATCTTGATGTGAGCTTTGCTGCACAACAGAAGATCCATCCATAACAGAAGAACCAGAGATGCTAATGTTATTAGATGAGAAGGACATGGGTGAAGCAGGCAAGCGCGTGTAAGACTCTGTATTAATGCTAGCACTTCTCTGCAGTCGGGGTCCTCCTGACAATCCTGAATTGGCATCGGTGACCAAAGAACTTGCCCCAACACTTGGACCTGAGCTTGCTGCACTATTTAAGACTGTATTGCTAACATCTCCAGAGACCAGACCCATATTAGCAAGTCCATTCTCGGTTATTGAATTAGAAGAGTTCCCAAAACTCAACTGGGGATGGCCCTGGACCTGTGATTGCCCGTCCCCTGGGAAAAAGATTCCAGAACTTGAAGAAGAATTTGTCATGCCGTTGTCCACCCGAGAGAGGCCACAGGAGGCACCGTCACTCGGTGGCTGAAATTCAAATATTATTTAGTTTTATTAAAGAGATAATAAATCACAAGCCAAGAAAAGTGCATCTATCTAAACACCCATTGCATAAAGATCAAAAATCTCAAGTTATGTGTTATTGGAAAAACAGCTCTTTCAGATTTTTCTTCACTCACAATCAAGTGTTTAAAAGCTCAAACCCACCAACCTTCAAATAAAATTTCTAAGACATGCATATCATAAGTCTCAGCAGTTATGAATTCAGAGAACCTAACCCATCTTGGAGATATTTACAAGATAATCAAATTCAGCGTGAGTTGAAACTTCAAACAATTAAGGAACTAAAAACACAACGTCCTTGCAACACTAAAATCATAATATACAAAATCCCTACCCAAAAACCCGAACTTCACACCAATAATATAGAAATCCACATAGAAAAACCCCATCTTTGGTAACAATGAGATAAACATAAGACAGAATTGTTCAATTGCAACCCAAAAAAAAAAAAACTAAAATAAAACTCGCCAAATTTAGCAAATAATTCAGTCGGGCCCATTAAAGATTAGAAACGAGATCAAACTCAGAATCAGTTAATTCAACAAATTTACTTGCCAAAAGTTCTAAATCAACAGTTAAGAAACCCACTTTAAGCTTCTATTTAGCACCCAGCATTTTACAACAACTAAAGATCGAAATTTTATCCAACAAAATCAAAAAGTACGCCGAGAAATCAAAGCTGTATGAACAAAAATATCAAAAATTAAACAACTTTTAATAAAACACTTAGCTCGAAATTTAATTTAATATAGAAAAAACACTAAATTGAAAGTCCGAACCTGGTATGGCCGGAGGAATTTTTACTTTTTCTGTTCTGATCGGAATTATATACCTAGCGGGAATTGGAGGAAGGAGTGACCGACTACAGCTGGTATAGGACTGCAGGTAACTGGGTATAAGCAGTGGCTTGCTATACACGTGTCTAGTAGTGATAGGAGAACCGGTTCAACGGTGCCAATCTGCTCGTCAGGTGAGATTGCCTACGTGGCAAGATCACATTGGCTTAGGGGATTCACTGTTTTAGGTCAAGCTGGGGTGATCTTCTAATCTCGTAATTTGTTTATGGTAATACAATCGTTTTCTCATTGACTTAAACAGTCAAGGGGAGGATCACTTTTATCAATGCGCTTAAGCGTGCCTAAAGTCTAAACTTAGCATCAATAGTTTTTTGCGCCTTAGGCTCTTAAGATGTGAGTCATACTATTAACAGTTATATTCACATATTTTCAAAGGACTAATATATATTACACATATTTCTTTGAATATTCACATACACACATTTTATAAAACATGTGTATAAAGTAATACATTATCACCACATATTTCACTCAATCTATTTATATTTTAAAATAGAAATTAATTTACTAACTAAATTCAGTTTTTTTTTCAGTCATCAAAGTAGAGGACATTAGTTAATTAAACTTAAAATGCTTGCGCTGCAACATTGGTAGAGGTTCATTAGTCTTAGCTAATAAAACTTCAATACAAGTAAAATGTGAAGTGTAACGTGGCAAAGACACCAAAGTATGCTGTGGTTCATGGGATATCGGTGCTCTTGGAATGGATTGAAGCAAATAGGAAACTTGATACTGACTCATGGACTAGGCCAGCTTCGGTTACATGGCAGCCATCCCCAGTATGCTTTCGAAAGTGTAACGTTGATGCAGCCATTTGCACTAAGGCCAAAAGAACTGGGTTCCGTTTGGTGTTGCCAGACTATAATGGGGACTTCATAACCTATCGGATGGAAGCAATAAGGGTGTTTCCCTTCAAAGGAGGCTGAGGCCATGGGATTTCGGAACGCGATTAAGTGGCTTAAAGATACGGGTATTAACGGGGTGATCATTGAACTTGACGCTAAATGTGTAGTGGATTCCTTCAATAACAGAGAGAAGGACAACTCGAAGCTAGGGATGATTATCAAAGATTGCAACTCTCTTGTACACGAAGGCAACAATTTCACTGTGAAGTTTGCTAAGCGACAAGCGAATATGGTGGCACACACATTACTTAGAAAGGCTATCGATGCCCGTCTCCCTTTTGTCTATAGTATAGCTCCGGCTTGGCTTGTTGAGCATTTATCTAACGATGTATTGGGCTTGGTGATCGATAATGAGAATTGAATTTCTTTCTTCCAAAAAAAAAGGGTAAAATGTAAAGTGATTTATTCAGGAAGATTCATTGAATTAAGCTATGTACAAGATTGCTATTTATACACAACAGGTGAAGATTCTAAGAGTTGTGAATAACATATTTAGGGTGTGTTTGATTGCCATAATTTTCTATAGAAAATGTCAATTTTCCACTTAAATTCTCACTTTTGTGCTATTTGATTGGCTTTTTTTTCCGTGGAAGCCTCACTCTGTATACCCTATTTTCATAACTCTCCTAAGACATTCTCATCATATCACCATTGTCCATCAAAAAAATAATAATGAGAGCTTGATGAGTGTTATACTTGTTCATTAGTTATATAAAACTTAATAATTCTATAAAAAAATAATGACAGTTAAATAAGAAAATTTAGAAAAAAAAAGTTTGTTTCCATGGAAAATAATAACTATCAGACACCCAAAAATAGAAAACAACAACTATTTCAATGTGGAAAATTAAGCGTGTAATTGACATTTCCCATGAAAATTAATTATAAGAAATTCAATTACTTAGAATTTATTTTCTTTCTATACTTTCAATCAAACAATACCTTATAGAAAAATGAAAAAAACAAAATCTGCAAGTTTGTTACAACAACTTTCTTCCATAAGGCATTCAACTTGTGCTTTTGGGATAAAGGTCTGCCGAGCTCAGATAAAAACCAAGTGTGTGAGAAGCGTGCTTTTGCTGTATTAAGTTTTTGTTAAGGGTAATTTACACATAACATCCCCAATATTTTAAGTATTAATAAACCACGTCTTCAACCTTTATTTTGTCTTCTGTGGTTCCTCAATCTTTTGAAAAATCTCCATCGAAGTCCCTAGTAACGGAAAACGTCAGTTTCCACAGTTAAGTAATGGACATTTTTGGTAAAGTATAAAAAAGGAATATTTTAATTTAAAATATTTTAATTTCCACTTTTCGCAGCCCTTTGGCGGCCAGAATGGTATCAAGGAATGTAGCAAGCACAGGGGGACCCCCCTTGCCCCTGTTGCCATTTTTGGTAGCCCTTTGGCAGTCGAAAATGACAGCAAATAAGAGGGGGAGACTTTGGCGGCAAGCACAAGGGGGGAGTCTCCCCTCCTGGTTGCCATTTCCGAAAGCCAACCATTTTCAGTCGCAAAAGGGCTACTAGAAGTGGTAGTAAAGGGGGAGTCTCCCCCACCCTTTTTTTTATTTGTTTTATTTTTTTAAAATTAAAATATTCATTTTCTATGCTTTACCATAAATGCCCCTAATTTGACAGTGGAAATTGACGTTTCCCGTTACCAGAGACTTGAAAGGTTAGAGACGTTAGGTGTAAATTACCCTTTTGTTAAATCATAACAAAAACGTAATACTCTCAATCCTCAAAAGTGCTAGTTCTTGACTTGCGCCTTATTCCTCTTTCTTATCCCTTCTTCGATTCTTAAAGCATCTCCAATGAGAGATGTCTTTCAAAAAAATCATACACACACAAAAAAAATAAAATGGACCCCATATGTTTCCTACTTTCTTTTATTTTTCTTTTTTCTTTTAATCATTTTTCTCTCATTTACACCAATTTATCCTCACTTTTCTCTCTCGAGGTCAACCTCAAGGTCTAAAACTACACCCAATGTCAATTAGATCGGAAGATTTCCACTACTATTTTATCATTATTGTTGAATTTCTATCTATCTCTCTCCTCTTTTTCACTTTTCCCCCTTTTTTTCCCTACACCCCTTTCCACTCCTACACTCTTTCTACACGACGCTCTTCCGATCTCTCTCCTCTTCACCTTCACCTTCACCTCCACCTCCACACATTGGAGATGCTCTTAGAATTCAATAGCGGCATTTTTCCGTTAACAATTTGGGCCGTTGTACATTTGTGAAATGGTTTTCTATTGTTACAAAGGTACAACAACAACCGGGGGAAATTAGGCCCAGACTAATGTTTTCTCAAGAAATTGTGCTTATCATGCTTAGTGTTATAAAGAACTTAAATGGGCAAATATTAATTAGTACGTTATATAATAACACAAATTTTATTTTACTTATACACATACATGTTATTATATTTGCGTGTATACGTGACCATAAATACGTGGTTAAATTGGTGGCGTTGTCTCTCTTCTTCTCGAGTCTAGATTAACGAATGTATTATGAAAATCTCAACAATATAATGGTTTGCCATCTACTGTCAATCTTTTCTCTACAATATATTACAATCAGTTTTCTAATATCTATAACATTTTCTTCTCAACCAATTAAAAAAAATAAAATATTTATATATCATGACCACAAATTTGAGTATTATTATTTGAAAGGCAAATTTATGTGGATATGTATACAAAATAATCGATTGCGGCAATTACTTCACTTCTTGTTGATTTCCTTTCTACAATAAGTTTATTCTGAAATAGGTTTTCAAGTTATTTTGAAATAGGTTTTGGTTTCCATATTATGACAGACTATGGGAAGGAAATTTTGAAAAATCAAACAAACATAAATAAATAAGGATAATGCCTGACATTAGTTTATAACGCCAGACAAGTGCTAAAGCTGAGAAAGATTTTCTAATTATGCCAGAAAAAATTGCAATTGTGCCAGAAAACCATCATTTAATATATATATATATGGATAGATGAAAGGAGCTACGGTACAATCTGACCGCAATTTTTCCGCCCATTTTGTTATAAGTTGGGATATCGCGGTTCGGTCATTTGCCTTATTTCGTTCGTAACTCATGCGGTAAAAATTACGTTTTCCTCTTTTCATTTATTTATTTATTTTTCTGATTATCTTATTTTTCCTTTCCTTCTAGATCTACTTCCCTTTTAAAACTCTTTGGTTTATCTTATCTTCTAATTTATATCCTTTCTTAATAAATTTTTAGTTTTTTTATAATTGTGTGATTATTATCTAAGATCATTTCATCCACTCCCTTTTTGTTTATCGTACCTTTTTATTACCATTTAAGGGTGATTAATATCCAATATTCTAAGGTTTATAATTAAAAGATAAACAAATTAAATAGAATGCATTAATTCAACTACAATATAATAGCCAATTTCTTCACAAGTAAAAAAATTAATTTAATAACAAATAATTACGTATAATTTCTCGTTGTGAATTTCCTAAAAAATTATTACAAGTTCGACTTATATAATCTGAACTGGATCTTCCCGTGCAACGTACTTGTAAGAATCTAGTTGCAATTATACCAACGTATTGAAAGTATTGCAAATATACACATAAATCATTCAATTTTGCACCTATATATTTTCCAATTTACTATCTGAGAGTGCAGAACACTCGATACTCTTGGTCAATAAAAAATCTACATGTGTATTCAGTAGCTCAAATTGATTAACAAATTGGAAACCCTAAATCGACATATAGGTTCTTGATTTTGCCGAGCTACTTTAAGCTTATCAAACTTCACATAATATTACTACTTGCTCACTCAATTACAAAGTATATCTCATTGCTTACTAATCTTTCCCAATACTTACCCATCCATCATTGCTCTAACTTCCATCCAGATGAACTAATAAACAGAGTAAAATACGTGGTGGATGAATATATGATGTGGCATATAACACTGCTAAAATCAGCCAAGAAGACAAAACGCGTGGAGCCCAACAAAAGGTAATTCACGATTTTATGTTTTTCACATCACAGCCAATATTCCCAACCTTGGAGGGCAAGTTAAAATCTCAAAAAAATAAAGAAAACAGGACCCTAAACCAACAAACAAAATACTTTGCTATTGCAATTGATTTCGTTAATGCATTGGAAGAATCCGAGCAAAATAAGCTAAGTAGATCTGGGAATTGTTGCTTGATTCCCAAATATATAAATGCAATGTGACATAAGTGGGGTGAAATTCTAAATGCAAAAAAAATAACCGAAATCGTGTTTGCTCTTTTGTTGGGTTACACAATTTTATCTATGTGGCACATTTGGATAGTATTACATGACACGTCATATATTCATCCGCCACATGTTTTACTCCGTTAATTCATATGGATGGAAGTTAGACCGATGATGGATGGGTAGTTATTGAGAGAGATTAGCCGGTAATGACATATACTTTATAGTTGAGTGAGCAAGTAGTAATATTATGTGGTATTTGATGAGTATTGGTTAAACTAACTCTGATTTTGCTATATAGGATGAAGTAGATACTCTTAAAATACTATAAATTTTTCTAATTGGTTGATTATCCCACCAATAAAAATATGGTAAATCGTCTTCATTTTTCACCTTATTAACTAGATTTTAAACTCTCCCTCATTTTTATTTTTTCAAAACAGATGTTTTATTTTTCCTTTCTTTAACGGGTTTAGGAGATCGGAGGCCCAAAATGTCTCCAGCATTGGGCCAGGCCCAGTAGAAGTTGGTGGGCAGGTGTTTCGCTGAGCTTATAATAATCAGTTAACTTATTTGTAAATAAATAGAGATCTGCTACTTTTCCTTGTCTACGTACTTGTTGGGTAACTTGGTGTGTACATATTTACATTTTTGTCATTAAAATGTCAAAACAAGATTGGACATTTATGGGTAAAAAAGTAACATTTATACACACTAAGTCACCCAACAAGTAAACAAACAAGAGAAAGAAGCATTTTCCAAATAAATAAAATTGTTGACGTCGGCTTTTGTTCATGTCCTAGTCAATAATGTGTAGAACCGAGTGTTAGGTCTACTAGGATCAATATATATATATATATATAAAATTAAGTTCTGAACTTCACTACAAGAAACATGAGCTATAACGGCGATATTTTGCGACGACGTTAGATGTTGTTGCTATAACGTTGGCTACAGCGGCGATTTTAAGTCGCCGCAGCAGTCATCACCCTATACCAGTGACATAATAATGTCGTCGCTATAGGATGTATGTACAGAGACGACGAGTGATGTCGCCGTTGTATATTGGTATCTATAGAGGCAATGTGTAAAAGTCATCGCTATATTTATTGATCTAAAACGACGACTCATAAATATCGTCTTTATATGATTGACAGGAAAATTTCACGCATTTGTTCTTGTATTTAGCTACGGAAAATCGTTGTTATAGGGAAGATATTCGTCGTTATAGTTGTAATAATCTATATAATATATATTATAAAAGTAAGATAATAACCAAAAGTCAAGCTAGTCCAGTTAGTGAAATACCATGTCTTTGCATTCAAGGTGCTGGGTTCGACTCCTCACATGAACAAATAATATTTAATTAAATAAGGACGGAAAAGAACCGGGCTATGGAGGTGGGGTGGGTGGATTGGGATGGGGGTCGGCTCGGGTCGAGCTAAATAGTGGCGGGTCAGGTTAAATTTTTTTTAATGACCATCGATCATACAGTCGCGACTGTGTCGCCTCTATTGGGTGGCTCTTAGATTACGGTGACATGTGTCGTTGCTATGGATCTACTACCACGAGTTTTTAGCCGCGACATTCGCAGGCGACTTTGTCGCTGCTATTACACATTTGCGGCGACATATACACATTTTCCGACGACACGAGTCGCAGCTATTGGGCTTATTCCTGGTAGTGCTTTAGGTCCTACTTGAGACCCGAGCTCAGGTCAGATATACTTTGGATTTTTAAATAGAGAGAACTTCTTCTAATACAGTGGATTCTCTAAATGAGTCTTCCTCCTCTCTATTTATAGTCGTTGTGAGAGGAGGTGAGTTGGTACTGTACAAGATTTCATGGGTTCTACCCTCAAAACAAATACAAATGGAAGTATGGAACATTCTAAGCTAGAAATTGAAAGTAAAACTGTTCTAGTACAATGTAAGTACAACTACTTTAACTGGTTGACTGAATAGTTAACTTTCACCAGCTCTTGTCCCAGTCTGGAGCTGACCCATTGGGATTTGGCATCTTCTAGAGCGATTGGGTTTAGACCAACAAGAAATTTAGGGTCCTGACTTGTTCTCGGGGTGCTCCGTGTGTATCTTTTGAATTCTAATTTCAACCCTTAACTGAGGTGGTGGAAGACGTGGCACCGGTTCTAGACGAGCCTACAACAAAGATCAAGAAAGAAAATTACTTCACTAAAAGAAAGTTGAAAATTATGTAATAATAATCACACTATTTTTCATTTTCGGGCACCATCTATACAGCAAGCTGTACAGTCACTCAATATTGATTTTTTTCCCCTTGAGGAACACTCGAAATTGTTTGATGAATCAAATCCCACAACTACCCTAAAATAAATTAAGACTGTACGAAACTACTAAGCTTTACACATCATTGGAAGTTTGAAAGTCTTTAAAGGAAGCATAAAAAAATAAAAAGGAAAATACTGTTTTCCCACCTTCCTAACTACTTTCCATTCTACTCATATTTCCAACTTGACCAGAAAATGGTGAATACATTCAGTATTTTTCTTTTCGGGGAAAACCATCATTTTTCCTGTTGTTTTGATGGTAGTGGGAGTAGTAAGTAGTAAAATGTGGGTCTCTTTTTTTGCTGTCAGAAATGACTACCGGAATTTTTCATTTGCGACCGAAGTAAGGGTAGAGCGGGTAACTAGATATGTAGGGTAGAAAGAAATTATTTTCTTTTTTTTTATTTTTTAATAATTTTGGCTTTTATGTAGAAAGAAAGCGTCATTAAAAAAATCATAGTATAATCGTCAATTTTATATGATTAGGGACTTTATATGTGGATTTTTGAAAATTGAGGACTCATGGCATTGAGAAAAAAAAAGGTTAGAGATTCAATTGATACAATGAGTAAAGGTTGGAACCATATGTTAAATTTACCCTTAATTAAATGGGATGAGATGATGCCTTACACGATTAGTAACTATAATTGATTTGATTTTAAACCGGCCCTTTCCGTTTTCATTTTAAAATTTTCAAGTCTTCGTGGGACCAAAGGCCCAAGATTCCTCCAGCTTTGGGCTAGGCCCATGCGTCGGAGATTGAGATTGGGCGAGTGTTTGGGATCGGTAGATGGCGGCGACTTGTGGCAAACTGGCCATTAAAAATGGTGGAGAAGAATAAGACGGTTGCAGCCATGTAGACATAGACAGGGCTTCAATCTTTAAATTAATATATAAATTAATTTTAATTTTTGTTCTAATGTTATGTTAGCTGAAAAAATAGTTGAAATTAGTGAAATAATTAATTTGAGAGTGAGCTATACTTATCCAAACTTAATTAATTAAAAATTATATATAATAATAAGCAAAACGAAAAGTCACTGTTACTATTTTGTTATTATGGAGATAGAGAACATGACTAAAGGCAGGCAAGTCATATTCGTGTTACGTTTACACCCAATTTGTTTGGGTCTTGCTCAGTTAGTAGAGTTATATAAAAGTAAAGAATATTATCATTGTAAAATCTTTTCTGTTATAGTGTTATTTCATATTAACTACGGGCCTATCCAACTTGTAAACTAATAATAACATTTTTTTCAATCTAAAAACCGTTCTTTTGGCCCTAATTAGTGGCGTTTAACGTGTTAGACTGAGCTTATAAATATGTTTCATTGCTTATGCTCTGACAATTGTTTATTTGCTTATTTTGGTGATTTATAATTCATAAGAATGCCTTTGGATAGACCGATAGACGCAAGATGGCGAATGGACAACTTATAAGTTCAACCAGACAGGGCTAAATTCTGTTAATAATAATATATAATATTTAAATCAACTAGTGTGAACAATGCATAAAATACTGACGGCTGACTTTTTGTTATCACTGTTTCATTAGAGCTCTCAAAATAGCGCCACTAGTTTAATACAGTTCTTTAGACCGACGTGAGATGTGACCAATAAAGACTTGTAGATTGGAGCCAATTTCTAATGTTTATGAGACCATCTCCAACTCAAAACTTTATTTTCCCATTCCCTATCTTTTAAAATAGAGATTTACATTCTCAATTTCCTTTAACATTTCCCAGCACATGATCTCCAAATCTCTATATTTCTTATTTAACTCAATTTACAACTATTTAACATATTTTACAAATTAAAAAAAATTAAATATCAAATATAATTAAACGAATAATTGAGTCATTATTCGAGTAATTAACTCAATTAGTCATGCTTTTCTTTTTTTCATCCCAAATAGGACTACTCTATTAAATACACATGAAATTAAAAAAATTATTACAATCAACAAACGAGATAATAAGTGCGAGATAATCCAAGTTATATGAGGTGATAAAAAATAGCAACAAATAAAATATAAGAACCAAAATGATCGAAAAATATAAAAAATATCTGCACATTCAATCTTTAGTCATCTCCATTTTGGAGATGGCAAATAGAGGTGGGTTGGAGCATTAACCCAACTCTATTTTGGAGAGTTTCTCTAAAATAAAGGTGAGTTGGAGATGCCCTAAGCAAGCCCATATATGTACATACGCGAGATACCAAAGCAAAATTTAACCATAAACCTAGTTTAAAACTGGTTTTATGAATTGGACATTTGATACTAATATATAAAATTAATGATAAATGTTTTTAAAAATAATGATAAATGTAACATTTCTCATACTTAAGATAAGATATTTGTTTCAGTCCTGTTTGATGGCATCGGCTAGTGATTGTGAAAGGTCAAGTTGTTGACCCGTCTTCTACTTAGGGATTTGTGTATTAGAAATGGAAAGTCGAACTATAATATGCTTGTTGGTATGAAAATTTTCTAACATTCGTAGTTGCATATATTCACATGACGAACATATATACAATCACGTAAAATATAATATTGAATGTTATAATGACAGCTATATAAGTGTTAGAAAATTATTGCTCGTTGATACTCTTTTGTTGGGATTAAAAAATGAATTTGAAAAACATCAACATTATATGCCTGTAAATAAATAAAGGATTGAAAGAACTTCTAGAAACATGTCTTGACGTTATTTCCAATTAAAAAATAAAATTTAGTTTCATGAAGTTAGAGATGCAGAGATCATGATTCATGACAATTGAACGATTACGAGTTTGAATTATTTCCACCATTAAAGATTTTTATGCAGTTTGGCTTAATTATTTTCGTCACTAAAGAGTATGGAGTTACCATTGGGGTATATAACAGTACTATTAGGGCCAACTTGACCTCTAAAATTATAAGTGCTCAACAGGGTGAAATTTCAAGATTGATTCTATTTTTTTAAATTAATTAATTTACAGTTAAAATTTGGGTTTATTATTTTTAATACTCAGATTAAATAATAAGTGAGTAATGATACATTTCCTTATTAGTTTAGAGTGATTATATTAACACCACATTTTAATTATAATCATCATCCTTTATATTTTTAATTCTTTACACTTACGTCATTATTTTTGTCATATTTTTATTTTTAACATCTTGTTATCTTGACATTTTATATTGAATGATATATTGATTCTAAAATTTCATTGTGGGAATTGCTTAAAAATTTTAAATAAAAAAATTGTAATATCTAATGATATACAACTAATTTATTTTCATATAATTTTAAGTTACGCAAATCAAATGTTTTTAAATATATTCAATCATTAAGAATATGAGAGGGAAAAAAAGTAGCAGAAACTTTTAAGGGTTTAAATACCATAAGAAACAAATATCATGGATGTTCACATTAAAAAGATGTGGTGTGTTTAGTAAAATGAATTGTGTAGATATAATTAGCCATTAGTTTATCTGTTGACAGTTTTGTCTTCTAAAGTTTTAAATCTCAATTAATTTAAATGTCTTAATTAACATTTTTGCCCTCCAAGTTCTCTCTTTGAAATGCATTAATTTCTATCAAATAGTGAATTAATTGGGAGATTTATTTATCATTATTTGCTAAGTAGAAGAGAAACCCCAACTTGCTGCAGAAAATTGTAGAAAACAAGTAATGACAACTCCATTTCACACCGTCCTAATAAAACTTCTTATTTCTTGACATTTTAGTTACAGTCCCTTAAATTCTAGTGGGGGAAAAACTATATGAAATTGCAAATCAACAATTACATTGTACCAAATCTCTTGCTTTTCCAACTGACAAAATATCATAATTAATCAGCCAACCACAGAGGAATCCGATTTGAGAAATTTTACCAACTCAATTAATTAATTAATCATTGCCTTATTTTCTTCCTATGAGAAAGAAGGAATTGAAGTTAAAATCTCAGCTAAAATGCCAATTAAATATATTGTTAAATCACATCTTATTTATTTATTTTTGAGAAGGCACATCTTGTTTATTTATTTATTTTGACATATGGTATTATAAATGAGTCCTGGAATAGCTAAAATTAAGATTTTGACTTGTTAGAACCAAAGTGAATATAAAATAGTAATCGCCAATGTTCATTGTGAATTTAGTTGCTTAGATGGTTCAGTTTTATACAATTTTGAAGGAAAAAAATTAGAAAAGAATCATGCACAAAAAACGTGTATATAATCTTAGAATACTTGCCTCCTCACGATATATAGATAACTTTGTCTTCGTGATATAACTTTAGAACCCCCACTATAGATTTCTTTGTCTCCATTTGATGCTTGCCTTAACTTTAGAAAAGTATTAAAGCAATGATACGCATACTCTTCCTTGAGAGATAAGTATGTACAAAATATCGCTATACTAGAAATAAAACTCAATGATCAATGTTAGACTAGTTTTGTTGTTGGATGAGCCCTAATACAAGGTATAGATGGAGCTCCGCATTAATCTTTTTAATTTAATCTATAATAAACCCTTTATTTAATCGGAGTTTGAGTTACTATGTCCACCCCTACCAATTCTAATCTTGTACTGAAAAAAAATAAGTAAGAAAGAAAGAAATTCTTAAAATAGTGAACGCTTGGCTTTTGGTTTGTACTAGGAGGGCCAACTGATCAATTTAAATAATTTAATAGCTAAAAATTATAAATACTCAATTTCTTGTGTGATCTAAACCGTAGCTGATTTATTGGCTATTGACATCTCAAATAATGAATATATTAACTAAAAATGAGAAATAAAAACAATAATTTCTAATAAGAAAATAAAAGGGTAATTGGCGCAAAAGAACCCTATCGTTTTCATTTTGGCAAATTAGACATCAACCTATCACTGTTCATGCATAAAAGGACCCTATCGTTTTTGTTTTGGCAAATTAGACTCCAACCTATCACTATTCATGCGGTAAAGGACCCTCCGTCTCTTTCAGTCGAAACTCTCGTTAACTCATTCATACCCAGTAGCTTGACAAAGATATTTATACCTTTTAAAAATTACAATATGTTTTTTTCACACTTATAATATCATATCTAATTATTATTGTTATTATTTATTATTATAATTATCATCTTTTGATATATTAAAACTCAGTGTTGATTTATCATTAGATATTTGGTCGTATTAGGAAATGATATGACGTGTCAAATATTACATATTTAACAAACCACATAAACGTCTGGCGGCATATTTGAGGTTTATCTATGTTAATTTTTATAAATCATGAGATTCAAATATGAAAATGATATGCTACCAGAAGTTTATGTAATGTGTTAGATATGTACTATTTGATATGTCATATCATCTCCTAATACGGCTAAAAATCTAACAGTAAATCAGCACTGAGTTTTAATATATCAAAAGATGATAATGATAATAATAAATAATAACAATAATAATTAGATATGTTATTATAAGAGGCGGAAAAAATATATTGTAATTTTTAAAAGATATAAATATCATTATCAAGCTACTGGATGTAGAAGAATATGTACGAGTTAATAGGAGTTTTGACCGAAAGAGACGGAGGGTCCTTTGCCGCATGAATAGTGATAGATTATGGTCTAATTTGCCAAAACAAAAATAATAGGGTCCTTTTCTACATGAACAGTGATACGTTGATGTTTAATTTGCCAAAGTGAAAACGATAGGGTCCTTTTACACAATAACCTCAAACGTTAAGGTTCTTTTGCGCCAATTACCCGAAAATAAAATTTATATAGAGATAAAAATAAAAATGCTCTCTCTACACTAAAGAGAACATATTTAAATTTTGGGAGTAAGCCTCCCATGTACATAACCATAAACCTCAACGCATCAAACTTACGATTTTGATTAAGGTCTAAACATTTGTTGTCGTTATGACACTATATAGATGGTATGAAGACTGGCACAATATAGTCCCTGATATAATTTGTGGGTAGTGATGCGATCACATCAATAACTAATATTATGACATATATCACTCTTTGTGCCTCTTGAAAGCTAGTGATCAAACCTAAGGAACTATATATATAGTAATATACTATTATAAATTCAACTGTTTAAAGAGTTATATTGGTTTATTCAAAAATATAAAAAGAAGACTTTGCTAATTTGATACGAGAATACAAATAGAATAAGGTGCTATACGCCAATCATAAAACAAAAGAAATAAGGCATGAAAAATGATATGCTCAATTAGTATGTGTACAATGACTATAATTAGAGACGATCATGAAAAATGCAAGGTTTTAGATACAAAAGGCGATCATAACATCGTAGAAGGTACTTCTAACTACTATGACAACACTGCTTTCTTGAACATTCCATTTCTCCCCCCAAAATGATACGAAACGTGATATGGCTTGAACACGACTATTTTCGATTACCTGTCTCAACCAATTAACACGTTACTTTAGACATTACATGAAAGAAAGTGGTGATAACAACAATAAGAATAGAGAAGAAAAAGCAAACGCGCCACTCATTATCGTCAATACCGACTGCTCTTTCGAGTGAGACTACGTACTAACATACAATTTGATGTTTCATCTATAACGAATCCCTCATTTTACCATATTTGTTTATAGTCGTATTTTCGGGGAACAGTTAAACTCATTTTTCCGTGGAAATCAACTTAACATCTGCATGAAAAGGGACCATCAACTATATAATTAGGTAGGTGGATTATTTTGACAATTGACACATATAGTACATAAGTTTGCACTTCCTTTGAAGTATAGGAATTTGGTCACCCTCCAGCTGTTGGAGGTTCATTTTCCTTCCCCGTTGGCATTTAGCTTTCATTCACAATTCACATATTTCATAGTATTTAACTGGCAACTTGCTAAAAAAGAAATAATAATCACCCGTGGCAAAATCGTATTCTTTCTTACATATTTTAGTTTAACTGATTTATGACACGATAGGTCGAATTCTCATACGTTATTCAGGTCGCTCTTTCAATATTGAGATGGGATTTTTAATATCGACAATGTCATTGAGTTATGTAACTTTTAATAAGTCCAATTCTAAGAAACTCGATTTCAACTCGTGATAATTTTTTCAACCTAGACATTATTATTAGAATAACAAATTGGATTTTAAAAAGGCCGCCGGCTTTTTATGTCAAACCAGTAACGTATATCCCACAGAATTCGAATAATCCACTTGACATAAACAATTAATCATCATATAAATATTCTAATTTATTTATGCTCAAACTGTCGGTAGTCGGTGCACTGTCTCACTATTAAATGCGTGACAATTTCAAAAAAATAAATATTTTATTTTTCGGAAAATAAAAAAATTATTGACCAAATAAAAAATAATAATAATAATTGTCAAACAGCACGACCGCCCTAATTATCATAAAGAAAAATCTAAACACACAATAAAAGATATAAAAAAAGATGATAAAATTGACAAGTAATTATATGATAAGTATTGATAGAAAATTAATGTGATGTGTTAAAACACAAAATTATATCATACATCAATTTTATTAAATTTTTTTATGTAATTTTATTCATCTAACACAACTCCTACAATAAGCACCCTTTTTCTTTATTCACACAAAAGTGGGTTGTACCCTCTGTGTCGCACTAGGACTGCAGAGAATATAATCCCAAGTATTGACGGATCAAAATCAGACACGTGTCAGCCCAGATGATCTTGTGGTCTCAAAGTGTCGGTGGGATTTTGTTTGCTTCCAAGGGAGAGAAAAAGTTGGAAGACAGAGAAGTGACTCCGACAGGAGAGTTGTGGGAGGAAGTTGACTGACACGTGGAGGTGGAAACATGTGACGTAAGCATCACTGTTTTTGCATGGTTGGCCACGTTAAAAAATTTTCTTTATTTAACCAGTTAATGGTAACTTATCATCATTTGTTGACCTTATAGTATAGTGGATTTCAATTTTTGGGTTTACAGGATGTAGGTATCTTATATAAAATACTATTCCTTAGTGCTAGAATGTAATTATAATGTACTTCTATGATTTTTTTTGTTCAAACTTCTCGATCCGTCGTTACTTGATTATTTTTTCCCTTCTAAAAGGAGTTTTATTATTGTAGCCAATTTTAAATCAAATTCCACCAAAGTTTTAAATTGTTATCTCAGTCGTATGTCATCGTATTTTAAACCTTACTTGAATAATATTAAACTTTTTAAAAGTTGTCACACATAATAGTATAAAACATACTTTACTAGTCCGATCTAGAAGGTCAAATAACAAATAAGATTTTGATAAGTTTAGTGGTAAGTGAGATAAATTTTAAAATATAATATATGAAATAATGTTTTAAAAGTATAGTGGCGTTTGAGATAAGTTTTGAAATATAGTAGCATATATAATATATTATTGGTTGATGATGAAAATTTTCGAGCACCAAACATCAGGTCTCATTACGTACCATACAGATGATATATGACATAATATTAATTGCTTATGTAATTTGTGGTGGGACTGATGATGTGTTGATGGCGTATAATATTGTTATTTGGTGCCATTTTGACATATAATATGTTGCTGTCATAACGGATGATTTTGATCAACCGTCACATGTTTGGTAGTTTTTCTATGGTGTCCATCAATGGATTATGTGGCAAGCCCCCAATAAACACCATACATGATGTCCAATGGACATTATAGAATATATTCATATTTGGTGCTGTTATGATACTGGACAAATAATGTGTCTAATATCAATCACTAATGTGATTGCAATTGATGTTCAGATTAGTTACTGATATTATATTATATCATCGTTTGGTTTCGTTATAATACTAAATGTCTAGTGCTTGAATCCTATTACAATGAACACCCATATATGAGCTATCCATTGATTAAAAATTTTATCTTACCTG
Organism: Nyctanthes arbor-tristis; assembly: GCA_963692815.1. Classification (NCBI taxonomy): domain Eukaryota; kingdom Viridiplantae; phylum Streptophyta; class Magnoliopsida; order Lamiales; family Oleaceae; genus Nyctanthes; species Nyctanthes arbor-tristis. The sequence continues at coordinate 33,027 of CAVNYN010221710.1, forward strand.
CACGCAAATTGGTTATTATGTCTGCTTGCATATGTGGCACACATTCAGGGTATAATCACTCCCACCCCCATGTATGAACCCATTCTGGATGTGTGCCATATAAGTAATAATCAGCCTACATGCAAGTAAAATAAATTTCTAATCCGTTAATGACATATATAGAATATCATCTTTTTCCAAAAAATTAAAAAAAAATGTTGATACTTCAATTTATACTAACAAATCATGAATTATTGAAGTGAACTTTATTAGTCATATATATTTGAAAAAACACACCATACATCGAGTTCAAACACGGGTGTAGAATTTTTGTGAATTATGCATTATGCTGTTTTTATCGAGTCAGATTGAGCTCTGTGTATAAAGTCTGACTGATAATACAAAATAACTATCATTATTACAAGAAACTATATGAAACTTTTTTTTTTTTTTTTTGTCACTTAGCTTTTGCGTCGGGCATGTGCTAGATCCGCCCATAGTCGTGTTCATTCACAATCAATATCAAATGTACGAAATTTGATATCTTGTTTCATTTAACGTTTTCAATCAAATCAAAATAATTATGTGGTTTTCTTTTTTGGTGTTCCACTCTCATTTTGGTTTACTCATCAATCAAATCTACCACTGAATTGATTATGAGAAATTGTAGTGAAGTAAAATCATCTTAAAATTTAAATATGGTAGCATTAAAATGGTTTTAAAGTGGGTAGAGTATATATGTTTTTTCATACAAATGGGAAACTTCGAGTAGTATTAGACTCAAACTCAAAACCTTGTCTTAGTAAAGAATATTCCTCACATGTAGAAGAGTTGTTTAAAAAATGTGTAGAATAATTATTAGTGAGCAATTCTAAAGAGATATATGTATAAGTGACATTTCTGTATGATACAATTTCATTGGACGATGTTCATAACACCAGACGTCTGGCGGAATACGCCGCTAGACGTTCTATGTAGCGTGTTTTTCTTATCAATGTCACTCATATCACATTTTCACGTCTTCCTAAAGTTTTTGTTATCAAATTGATAGAGTAAGCAAGATGGTAATTTTTCTAAAGAAACAACGCAAACTCCTTAATAAGGGGCCTGAATATGCTTGAGCGTGATTTGATTTGGTCGTGATTTTAAGAAAACAAAACCAATAGTTTTTTGAGAAAATATCAATTTGGTTATTTTGTAATATTAACACCAAACTAAACCATTCAGTTTTAGTTTGGTTTGGTTTATTTATGGTCATATAAAAATAATAAAATATATAGATCAATTAGAGAAAAAGTATGTACTTTATATGGACAACATCTATACTCTAGAATTTGAGTTACATTGTTTTAATAGAAACCGATATTGTTTTAATAAATTCAAAATAAAATTTTTTAACTTAGTTATGGTTTGGTTAGTGGTTTTGGAGTTCCAAACCAAAACTAATAACCAAACTATAACCAAATGTTTATTTGTTTTAATAACCATAACCGTTTTAAAATTTAGAAAAATCGAACCAAATTGCTCGGATTTGATTTGGTTCAGTTGGTTATGTTTATTTTGCCCAACCCTAAGCTTGATGTTGTAAAATCAATTTATTTCTTTGAAACTCCTAGCGATTTTTTGAAATAATCAATAATTTCTTTATTTTTACCATTGTGCGAGCTCTTTAATAAGGATTAAAGTACTCACGTTGTTTCTTTATAAAAATTATGGAAAATTTAACAAAAAGTCCCCAACCTTTTCAAAATATACAAAAAAGTCTTATGGGCAATTTCTATCCATGTTCACATTTATATACTTATAAAATCATAATTTTACACTCGTTGTGTAAAATAAAAAGCAATTAATTCAAAAATCTTTTTAAAAATTTAAATGATTTAAATAAAAGAATAAAAAATTTTGTTACTTTTTCCAATTAGTTATTCTATTTTTAGTTATATCTAGATATAAAAATTTGGAATGAGAGATCTTGTAGCTTAAATAAATGGAAAGAAATCCTCCCTCCGTCCCCCCCTTCTTTGAAAGCCTCCCCTTTTTTGGGCCAATAATTCAAAGGGTAAATTTCACAAAAAGTCCCTCACCCTTCGCCAAAAAAAAAAAAAAATCCCTAACATTTTTTTCAAGTATATAAGTCTCTAACCTTTCGAAAATATGTACAAAAGGATTCCATAGGCAATTTCAATCCATTTTCACATTTATATGCTTATGACAATTTTACACCCGTTGTGTTAAGAAAAGGAAATTAGTTCAAAACTTTTTAAAAAATCCAAAAGATTTAAATAAAAGAATAAAAAAATTTGTTACTTTTTTCCGATTAGTTACTCCATTTTTAACTACATTTAAATGTAAAAATTTTGAATTAGAGAGGTTGTAGCGGAAATAAAGGGGAAGAAATCCTCCCAATTTTTTCACTAATAATTCAAACCTTCAATTTTTTCCGCAAGAAAATTCATACATTTTTAATCGTTTCAATTTTTATAACTTGAATATAAATTCACATATCAATAAACATTATTTATTTAAGTTTAAATTTGAAAGAGTTCACTACCTAAAGTGACTATAACACTGGTGGTGGTGGTGTTAAGTAAGGGAATGAAAAAAATAATATATTAATCAATGTGTATGTATAACTTGTGTTAAGTGGGTAAATGGGAAAACAATATACAACTGAATATGTATAAGTGTGTGAAACAGTAAGTGGCAGAAATATCAAAATAAAATTTTAAGATTTGTGTTCTTATTGTGTTTAATTTAAACAAAGAGTAAAATTGTCTTTATAAAAAAAGTGAATGATGAAAATTGTAAAAATAATATATAGGAATATTTTATAAATATTTTTGAAATGTTGAGGACCTATGTGCTTAAAAAAGGTTAGAGATGAAGTTGATATTTTTTGCAAAGGTTGGGGACTTTTTGTGAAATTTACCCTAAAAATTATTACGCGAGACGGTACCAATCGGGAATCAAACAGCACTGGAAAAGGAAAATATGACTAGGCAAAAAGCAAGAGAACCGGATTCGGGCATAGGCTATTTCCAGTCATCTTTTGCGAGAATAGACATCTGTCCAGCTTTTAGACCCTTTCCCCTATTACTTCTTCTCTACTTGGCTCCATTTTTACAACACAACATACAAGTCACCTAGTAAACCTTCTATAGTTAACCCTCGGGTGAGGGGGAAAAAAAAGCCATAAATGTTACTTTCTCCGTCGCAAAGATATCTTCCGTTTCCTTTTATATCCATCTCAAATTATATTTTCATTTATTTAATTAAATTTTTAGATTTTCTCATATACCATTATTTATAGTGCATAGAAATTAACAACAAAGAAAAAATAAAGTAAAATAAGTCTAAAGGGTATATTAAAAAGTATATTCTTAAATTGTATATTTCTAATAACATTAATTAAGTTTTCTTAACTTGTGTGAAGAACCAAAAGAGAATGAATAATATCTTTGTGGAGCGGATGGAGTAAATAACAAGTGATGTGTGAAATTTCAAAGTTTTACTTGCTTAAACAAGAGTGATTATATTTATCAAGACTGGAGATCTGTCTCTAATCTAGTTGGTATTACTGTCTTTAGGAGATTAGTAGAGATGTATAAATATATAAGATTATTAATTTATTTGACACCTAATAAAGAAATGACAGTTTCCAATCTATATAAATAGTGTTGTTCCTTAAACAAGCTATGAACTCAAAGCGTAAAGCAAACTCAACATAGAAGATCAAGTTTTACTAACCTAAATTGTGCCCTTCATATTCACATTTTCACATTTTGTTCTAATCTTCAAATCTGGACTCTCTCAATTCTAACTCCTATATTCGGAAAAAAAAAATTAAAAATAAATAAATGATGAAAACAAGATTAACTTAAAATATTCTTATCTAAAACTCGAAACAAATTTCAACTTATTACACTAAGTATGGGCATTTAACTTAAATCTCTCTATCTGAACTCAACACCAACATTGCTCAATGCCCATTCGATTCAGTAATTTCGCCATGACATGTTTATGCAACATTTGATCCATCATGTGAGCATGTTCTGCTCAGAATTGGACTCTAAAAGTAGTACTTTCACATATTTTGAACTTTAATATTTTTCCTTCGAAAGAGAGTTGAGTCTGTTAATTGTTGGTACAAGTACGTTTTATTTCCCATTATTCCGAAACAAGCTTTGTTTCTCAATGGAAACATCACAACCTAATACAACCTAAACAGATATTAAAGAATTTTTTATATACCATTGTATTCTCAGCTCAATGTTCTGTTCTATTCTGTTCGCTGTCCAAACATATATATTTTTTTTTTTATATGCCATTTTCCCCTCCCCCAAAGTCCAACGCCTCTCTCCCTCCCTCCCGAGTCTTCTCCTTTTCTGCACACCCAACCCCAGAGAGAGAGAGAGAGAGAGAGAGAGAGAGAGAACAAAATTCACTTTCATGTTCATTAATTTGTTCTCTCATTCCTCTTCTTCTTCTCTATAGGCACTGATTTTCTTGCCAAATTTCTTCCGGGCTAATTGGAGCTTCAGGATATGCAGATTTCCAACTGAAATTGAATGTTATAAGGAGATCTGAAAGTCATTACATCAACTTCAACTCTCCGGCGGTTCACCGGCCGGCGAACTTTTCCGGCATCTCAGATTCTTTAACATCTGGTCTATTTTTTTGAGATGGGAATCTGTATGATTCCACTGTAGATCAATTCACAGTCAAAGCTTTGATCTGAGTTCAAATCGAGTCAAATTCAACTGTCGGCAGCGATTCAGTTGGGAGGTTAAGTACACAAGAATTAAAAAAAATGATGAGAATGAAGACTCAAACTAACGGAGCGCCACATATGAATGGTGGTTCTGCTAGCGGTGGCGGAGGCAGCAACCAGAATGAATGGGAGCTCAGGCCCGGCGGGATGCTGGTTCAAAAACGCACCGACGCGGATCAAAACCAGCCCCCACCCCCGACGATTCGTGTCCGTGTGAAATATGGTTCCACTTACCACGACATATATGTCAGCTCCCAGGCTACATTCGGTGAGTCTCATCAACAAATCTAACATTTAACACATAAATGTAAAACTGTTACATTTGTGAGTTTAGTATTCTTTTTCAATTTTGTTTGATGGTTGTTGTGTTGTGGAAATCTAGGGGAGTTGAAGAAGATGTTAACAGGGCCTACAGGGTTGCATCACCAAGATCAGAAGCTATTTTACAAAGAGAAGGAGAGGGACTCTAAGGTCTTTCTTGACACTGTAGGGGTGAAAGACAAATCTAAGATTGTGTTAGTAGAAGATCCAATTAGCCAAGAGAAGAGGTACGTTGAGATGAAGAAGAATGCTAAAATGGAAAAGTCTGCGAAATCAATTTCCGAAATCAGCTTGGAGGTCGATAAGCTTGCTGGACAGGTAATCCCATTAACGAATTAATTAACTGCGTCTTATTTTCTAATGTCAATGCCCAAATTCATCCATTGCTAGACTACATGAAGATCTAAAAGCAGTTAGATTGTTACCAACTACCGTATTTAATACTATACTATCTTGTGTTAACTTATACAAAAGACAACCCAACTACCCAAACTCACGATTCCATTGTTTATCCTATATATTTTGTTGGGATACATTTACATTGTCATATCATATTCTGCTGCTGGATTTTTATTGGCTAAAGGTTCAAGTGAACGATTGCTTCGATTATATGTGGTTGAAATTGGGTAGGTTTCGGAGCTGGAGTCCATAATTTCTAAAGGTGGAAAAGTGGCTGAAAAGGAGTTAGTAAATCTCATCGAACTGTTGATGAATCAACTGCTTAAACTGGATGGGATCGTAGCCGACGGTGATGTCAAATTACAGAGGAAAATGCAGGTATAAATCTAAAACAATGCGGTTCTTGAATATGTGATTGTATTATTAAAAGCAAATATGTTGAACATGTGGCTCATTTTGAAGGTGAAAAGAGTACAAAAATATGTGGAGATTCTTGACATGTTGAAGATTAAAAATGCAACGCCAGCAAGCAACGGATACGACAAACCTGTTCATTCACATGCTTCAAAGCAGCCGAAATATTCAAACGGGCACGTGCACCGGTATTCTAACAATAGCATCCCCTCACCCCTGCAACAGCATCAAGCTCGTCATTCATTCATCGATTCACCAAAGCAGCAACAGCAACAGCAACAATCAAGGCGCTCGGCCTCAGGAGATGTTGTCATAACCACACAGTGGGAAACTTTTGACTCCACACCAGCAATCATTCCAGGAGCCCCTTCTACATCCAGGACAACATCTAGCACAGCCAGTCCAGCACAACCTAGTTTTTCTTGGGATTTGCTGAGTTAGGTAATAGACCAAAGTATTTGTGCTAGTGTGAATGTGCATTCTGGATTTGTTTCAAGCTACTTTGGAATCTATTCTCCATTCTTTTCTGTATTTAGAGTTTTGTAAGCATGCCACTCATATGTCATCCACTTCAGAAATAAATGAGGCTACTATAAGAGTTTGATATTATCCTCATTATGTTCCAGTGTCTGGTTATCTTATTTGAACAGATTCTACTTGTAATGCTTGTTTCTCATGTAGATTCAACCAGGTTTTTCAATAATATGGTATAACTATGTTAGCTCCTATTTCTAACTCTGTAGTCCATGTCTCTCCACTGGATCTGTTCCTGCATTACCGGGAGCACCTTAAGCAGAGGGAACTCCTTAAATATCTTTCTCCGAGATTTTTTGTTTGATTGAGCCGGTGGACAACGTTACGTTTAGCTTTACAGAGTATTAATAAAGCAGATGAATTGTGATGATTATTCTTTGTTCTTTGCTTCCTATTGGGGCCAAAGCAGAACAAAGATGAACAAAGGATATTTCAGTAAGGGTAGCCATGACATCTCGATAACAGACCAATCTGGTGCACAAGGAAAATCTGGTCTCGTTCTTTATATGTCGAGAACCAGTCGGTCCGATTGGGCCTGCTCTTGGTTCCCTGCCTAGCAAAAGATACTTCTTGACAATTCCGTCTCTTTGTGAATTGAACTAAGCCACCTGAATGATGAAAGGATGATGGAGTAGGTGCATACAATGATGAACTCTGCTGCCCTTTACCAGATATGGAATCCTGCAAACTTTCTATATTCCCTTTAGTACTAAGAAATTTCCGCAATAGGAAACCAATAAGGCCAGATTATAGGTAGGTAAAATTCAGCAATTAAAATTTGTTGGTTCATTGCAACCCGATCATGATTCCTTGCCAAACAAACCTCCCGGATTCAGATAAGGGATGAAAAACACTCACGCAAACAAACAAACAAACAAAAATTGGAAAAAAAAAAAAAAAAGAATAGAAACACCTACCACACACAATGAAGTACGACAAGATTCTTGAAAAGGCCCATTCGACCAAAATCGATGCCTACGCAAATTAGTATTCATCTTTTACTTTCTTCTCTGTCTTATTTTACACACACAAGCTTCATACACCAGAAAACTATTTCTAGCCTTCACTAACCCTATGAGAGGAAGATAGTAGTTTTATGGATGAAAATTCACCAGATGGCATTCATCTTTTCACCCACATGGCACCTCCTGGAAGTGCTAGAAAATTTTTGGAGAGAGATTGACAATATAAAGAGAACAAATCAAAATCTGTGTTACTATCATTTTCACCATTTAGATCTTGTTTGAGATATATTTTGCTTCTAATTTTTGTATAAGGGCAACCAGAAGAACTCATGTTAAGCAAACTTAATCTCGAAGCTCTTCTACTATGGAAAATTTGTCAAATAGGTCCAAAATTAGCTTCTTAATCTCAAATGCTGCTTTTGGCTTTTGAAAAGCCATTCCAAATAGGCTCTTAATCTATAACTTTGTCTCTGTGTGCCTCTAATTATCATTCATAACTAAGAAAAAGCTCCATCACCATTAAAAGTGAGCATTGTCCTTGCCCGTTGACACTGTCAATAAGCTCTAGTTAACAGGAGAACCTCAAGACTTCTCTACAAGTAATCCAACTGAGCTCTTCAAGGTACTGTAGGGCTTGTTTTGTTGGATGCTTGCCACATACTTGATCAAGTTCCTTAGCAGGAGCTTGATCAAGTTTTTTAGTAAATTTCCTTCAAGGTAATACCATTCCTGAAAGGAAATAATAAGCCTGTGTTGTTTTCACAGTCCCGTTCACCCGGCCACTGTGGGAGGGGTTACACCACCCACAACTGATGTGGCACACACATGGTAGCCTGTCACAGCCTCAGTAAGCTGCCATGTATGTGCCACATCAGCTGTGGGCGGGGTGATCATTTTCCGTTGTTTTCACATGCATAAATTAGTCCAACCAATTTTATTCACATACTTCATAGGACCAGCGAGTACTTCACTATTCTCCACCACTCGTTTCTACTCATTTATTTAATCATGAAACAGAATTACTAACATGGCCATAGAAGAGAAATTCAGTTTATTCTAATGCATTTAGCAAGCATTATATAGGTTTAGCCAAAACATCAATGCGGTATATACATCAAAAAGCCACACATAAATAGAAGCAAACTTAATCAATGAATTAGTTGTGTCTTTAAATAAATGAATTTAGCTTTGTCCTTGGAATGCAATTAATTGTTTGTGGTCCAACTGAAAAGAGTGAACAAAACATATAATTTCAGCATTTATGATGTGAACTTAAATCTCTAGTTAGATCATGGAAAATTGGGTTCAATTTTTCATATCTTTTTTGAATCCTCGCTGGAAATGAGATTTGAAGACTGATACCTCTGGTTGGCTTCTATTTATGAGAGAGATCTGTAAAAATTTACATGGATGGCTAATTTATAGAATCCTCAAACTCAAGGGATTGTATTATCATTTGGCTTTTATATGGTTGATGAAAATGATCTAGAGTCAATTGCAGTCCCGCCTCTTACATGAACCAATAAAACTGCTTCCCCCTTGCTTCAAGTGAATAGTCAAGCCCGCAGAAACTGCCATTAGGCACAATAAGTGCGGCAATGCTTGGCTCTGGAGCAGGACTAGTACGGTGAAACATTCTTTCACAGCCCAAAATTTTTCCGTCAATTTCTGTTTTATCTTTCATATAATATTTCCCTGAATGAATATAAAAATCAAAGAATTTGTCTCAATTCCCGCTAATGGCCGCCCAATTCTTCAACTTGACATACATTAAGAATGTCAAAGAGTGCAAATTCTCTTCAACATTTCCTTTAAAATGACAAAAGGTGCTTCTCAAACAAACCAGCATATATTTAGGATAAAGTATTCCAGCTTAATTAACCATTATCTACCTTATAATTTCACAGAAAAGCTTTTGGGGATTTGATCTAACAAAATATTACACAAAATTAATCAATAATCCGTTAAGCAGAAAACATAAGGTCGATTAATCTAAAACAATGATCAGAGGATAACAAAAAAAATCCGAACAGAACAATACATAAACGCAACATTAGTTCCCCAAACAATCTAATACCTAACGAACATCAAGATAGTAACATTAATAATAATTTAAAACCTAATGTATCAATTAGGGTTACCTGATTCACGAAATCATTGCTGAAGAAAGAGAGAGAAAAAACAAAAAAACAAAAAACGAAAACAAAAACGGGTCGGATTTGTGGGACGGTCTGACTATGGAGAGACAACATCTCCTCTTACGGGGGGAGGTTGCACACACATGACCCCTATGGTTGGGGGATGATGGCATCATCCCTCAATCACAGGGGGTCATGCGTATGCAACCCCTCTATAAGAAGAGAGGTTGACTCTTTTTAGAAATTTTTTTTGTGGGAAGTTGCGAATACAAGTTTTGATTTCCCGGGACACTTTTGGCTTAACCGTAATTTCGTGAGGTATTGAGGTTCTTTATTACTCATCTGGAGATTAGCTGGGCTTCATGATGATAGGGCCTATGAGCCCATTTGACAAAAGAGGCCTTGCTTAACTAGCCCGGAAAGAGGAACCCACATTTCCATTATTTTCTCCAACCGTTCCCACAATTGATTGAACGTAAATGAGACGAGTCGAGCTGAGCCAGCTTGCGAGCTTAAAATCTCAGTTTGTCTTTGGCTTGAGCCAAAAAAAATTTCAAGTAGAGCCCAATTGAGGTTACCCGAAAAAAGTTGAGCTTGCTTGTTAACTCTATTTCTCATTTCCTTAAGAAAATATTTAAAAATATATATATATCTATATATATATATATATATCGGACCCCTAAATACTAGAGGGCTTGCCGGGCCCAATGAGCTCAGCAAGCCTGCCCCACTCGTACCTTACCTCAATTTTAAGTCTCAATCCGAGTTTTGGCCCTTTTTATATGGGCTGCGAGCCAGCTCTGACTTTTTAAGGTTTGAGCCACGTGTCACTCGAGCCGATCGGCTCGTTATGTATCCCTATCCAACAATTACAAAAATGTTCAAGAACTATTATTATTAGTTCTAAAAGAAACCAATTCTCTGTCATGACTCCCTAAGAAAAAGTACATTTATTCTACTAGTCTCGATCTCCTGCTATATGTCTAACAGGATAATTATTCCACTAGACATGTTGTGGGAGACTCCTAAGTTTTACAAAATGTCTTTTTTGGTCTTTTTTTATAATAAAAATTCAATAATAATTTTAGAGTCTAACTAATCTTATTTAATATGCAAGAAGAAAAGTATCCATATTCAACATATTATGGGAAATTTCTGCATTTCGTCCCCAACCTTTGCCAATTTTAACGATTTCGTCCCCAATCTTTTTTCACCTATGTAGGTCCCCAGCCTTTCATAAATAAGCATAGCAGGTCCCTTCTTCACGTTTTCCATCAAACCTTCCGTTAACTGATTCATGTTAATCGCACGCGAGTTTACGGCCTAGGGATATTTTGGGCTCTTCCAAGAAGAAAAAAGTCCTTTTTTCATTTCCAATTTTCTTCAAAGGTTGGGGAATCGCGTGATACTTTTTTTTTTTTTTGACATTAGTGACCTTCAAAGGTTGGAGACTTGCGTGATACTTAGATTTTTTTTTTTATTATCAGTGGTAATTGGAAAATTGGCTATTAGACTAGTACTGTCACACCCCCGCTAATATTCAATATTCTTGAATATTTTATGTTAGTTATTAAATTCTATAACAGAAACTTTAATAAAAATAGCAGGGACCGGATGTAAAAAATGAAATTTTCTTGCCTTTGGATTGTTTAACATTCTATAAGGCTAATTACTTAAATTAACAAGTTGTTTAATTTTAAAAAATCATTATAACTAGGTTTGCAATAAAATGCAAAGAACATAACAAGTTATGTTAATAGGTATATTTCATTGATTAACCTAGTCGAGACAAACCATTGGGAAGCTTTTATAATGAAATGTAAATTTACAATCAATACAAGATTATACATTTATCTTGTTTTACATAACATAAGTTATAAATATATATATATATATATCTGTAGATAGGTGAGCATACTTATTAATACAAAATATATGAAACTCATAATTTGTTCTTAGCTAAAAAGTGCATTCTCATAGTAACTTCAAAGATCAGTTTCCACTACATGCAAAACTCTACTCTTGTTTGTGGACATGCTCCAACTCATGGCTTGCTTTCGAAAGATCACGCCCTCAATGATCTAGAAAATTATAGAAAAGAGAAAAGTGAGTACAAAGTACTCAGTGAGTAACAAAACACTTTAATTCGTCTTTCGTTTGAGAAATTCCTCTTCAAGAAAATCTTTAGATACACAAGAGGGCCCTATCACTAGTTAAACTATTACCCCCTAGCGTGCAATCACATCATTCAATATCAATTCAATCATGAATATGTACGTTTAAGTGGATCAACATTCAAATCCCGGTTGACCCCTACTGAAATTTCCACATAGAGTAATATAAATACAAAGCAAATACCATACTAAGTATCACCCATCTCAGTATTATTAGATGGCTCCTAATATGACAACAAAATAAAACAAAGCAAAGACAAAACATGTAGAACATTAACTAGTGATCTAAATGCAATAAATCGATTCTTCCTTTCAAGATTATAATATCTCAAAATCCATATTTATCTTATCAAAATTTCATGAATGCATGAATGCAAGAAAAGAATCAAAGCATTAGTTACTCACCTCTTTAACATGATTTTTCCAAGGGTTCTTTGAGTTGTTGACAAGTACCCTCAAAACCTTCATTTTCCTAAATCAAAGTAGTGTTTCAATTTGGATTCTGTTATATATATATATATATATATATGAAGAGAAGTTTTTTCTAAGTGCAAAACTAAGTGTTTGATAGGTTTTAAGGGTTATTTTTCTCCCCTTAAGGTATTTGGATGAATTTTCTTTTATGAAGACTTGAGATTCAATAAGAGGCAAGACAATTGCCCTTGATATAGAGGTAGGGATGTAGAGAAGGAGAGATAGAGGGGATATGATAGGTTGAGGTTGGAGAAATCCTCCCTTCTAGCCCTTTATTTATAATCGTCTGGATTTAGTTGTTTTTAATTAATTTTTGAGTTCTGCCAACTGAAATACGACACGTAGAGCGATATGGCACCGTAGCGATATAAGGTTTATTCGTTTATTGCTCGGGAAGTGCTTATATTTTGTATTGTCTTATAATTAAGCCATTGTACTTTGATCCAAATTACTTGAGGCCCTTTTACTTAATGAGGTTTTACCATAGGTGGTTAAACTTCAAGTCATACTAACCGATAATCACGTTCTTGTTTTTAGACATCACTCGAGTGATAACCTTTGAGTCTTCTAACATAGTTGATGCAAACTTACGTGGTTATTCAATTCATTGTCAAAATATCGATTATGTTGTCAATAATCACTTCCTAATTCAATTATTGTCAAAATAACAATCATGTTGTCAATAGCCCCATTCCAGTTTTTGGCATTAGCCTTGTAACCGTAGGACATAATTAATGCAATTCAAGAAGTTATTCATCATCAAATAACGATCACGTTTGTCAATAATTACATTCTAATCATTGGCATTTATTTAGGTAACAATCTTGTAACTTTACAATCGATGCAATTCAATTTGATCACGTTATCATATTTTAATTCTTTGTGTTCATTTAAGTGATAATCTTGTAACCTTGCAATCGATGTAATTCAAATAATTCCTCCATCATTATCAAAATAGCGGCCACATTGCTAAATTTGTTAAAATTTTGCGGGATGTTACAAGTACGTAGCTTTCATCAAGCGTATGGTTAATTATGTAATTAGAATAAATTATTACACATATGATGTAATGAACTAAAAAGATGCGCAAATGTGAATTACAAACGAGATCAAATTCTAAACGTGAAAAGCTTTCCTAACATTTGATGAAGATATATGATCGTCAGTGCATCATGTGACAACCAATATTTTCAAGTGGTGCTAAATGTTTCTACTTAGCATCGCTCACTCAATGTCGTTCCCACCAAAAGAAAAAAAACTCAAAATATAAAATTCCGAGTTTTACATATACAAACATAATGCATGAGCATTCGACTAATAAAGGATTGCAAAACACATAAAACACATAAACCAAGCAGCACGAGTAGACAAGCTAGCAATATTACAGTAATTTCAAGACAAAGTTGCATACCACCTGGTCTATTATATAATCTGTATATTTAAACACATAAGAATATAACATAAAAGACAAATATCTATTAATTATACACCAAATAAAATTCTCGTCAAATATTAGAAAGAGCCGGAAATACCCCTAAACCAAACCAAACATGAAGTTTGGGTTGATCGTTTGATTGTTTTAGACATTTGGATTGTTACGCCCCCATTGTTCTATCATTACTTTGAGTAGTTACTTTATTCTAGTAGCGCTCTTGTATTACTTTATCATAATATTAACGAGGGACGAGACGTACCAATCTAATAAGGCCTTTAATCTTTATAAGTCATTGTAACATTTCTTTTTAATTTCTTCCATCCTACCTTGAGTTACATTATCAACGAAGTAATCTTAGAGGGACTTACCAAGTTCCTTTGCTTTTATATGAAATTTCTTATAAGTCTTTCGTGTTGCTTCTAAGTTGATTAAGCTTCTTAACTTATCGATTGTGTTTCATATCTAAATTAAAATAGGAAGTCAAGCATACATGGCGAACTCCATAAAGACATTTTATTGATGAACCAACCGAAACAAAGGATTTGGAAGCCTTTATATGGAAAAAATTAGGCTTCTAATCAATACAAAAGTGTTTCTTTTATTCTTTGATTATATGCTAAGTTTCTCCTTACTTATGTATATACCTATACTCATCCTTCTAACTTTCGCCATCTTGTTAGACTATTACATTAAGTGAAACACATTGGCTTATCTTTCATAATCTTATCATAATACAAGTTGGCTAGTGTGTAAGCACAAAACATATTAAACTCCTAAGTTGTTCCTAAATACATTAGGAACAATAGTGCATCCTCATAGTAAGCCCACAAGTCAGTCTCCACCACATGCAATATTCTACTTAGATCCAGGCACATCCTCTACTCCTCGGCTTGGCGTTCATAAATCTTTCGGTTGATCGTCTACAAAATAGTAATAAGACACGGAGTAAGTACGATGTACGCAGTGAGTAACCCAACATTTTGGTTTGCCATATGATTGCAATAAATCATTTTTAATTACAAGTTCAAGAAACATAAAAGTGTACAGACCATTGAATGCATAAAATGGCCCATCACTAGATTACTTACTACTCGTAGCGTGCAATCATCAATGCCAATTTGATCAAGGCAATGCAATATTAAGTGGATCCACATCCCATTTCCGGTTAACCCTTACCGGAATTCCAAGGAAAGAGTATTATAAATTCAAAGCAAATACCATACTAATCATCCATATATTGGAATCATTAGATAAGTCATAATATGGAAACAAAGCAAAGCCAAGCCAAGCCAATACAAGACGGGTAGAGTAACACTAGTGATTCAAATGCAATAAAGCACTTTGTTTTTGGTCATGATAATGCATCGAAATACATGCTCTTGTTAAAAATTCATGTATGCTAAAGGAAATCAAAATGTTGGTTACTCACCTCTTGTCTTGTTTTCTCTAAAGATTCTTGGATAATTTTAGGCGGAAAGATACCTCCAAAATCTTGATATTCTTGAAGCAAAGTAGTCTTTTAAGTGGGGATTCTAGATATATATAGAGAAGGCTTTTTTTAAGTAGGCCTTGGCAAAAAACCGAGCCCGAATGGGTAGTGAATAAAAATTATGCCCGAACGGATACCCAAACCCGAAGCAAAATGAGTTTGGATGGGTTTTGGGCATTAGTTAAAACCTGAAAAGCCCGAAAATACCCGAATACTTTTTTACTCTCAAAATTTTTAAATTCAAATTTCTAATTAATTCTCACAATTCACAAAACCATCTCCTTCATTTCACATCTCCTTCTATGAGAAGTTTATTAGTTTTTATATATACATTATGTCATTTGCATAAGATAAATTGTTTTTAACTAAATACTTGACAACACTGCAAGTTTATTGTAAACATATAAACCTATAAAATTAGAATATAAATAAAGTCATCCCCAAAAGAATATAAGTAAAGCCAATTAGCCAAATGCTAGTTTCTAATTGTTAACTTCATTACATTAGTATCTAACTATTATTATTTTCATTTAAGTGAATTATATATGTTTCAAATTTTTTGTTCTTCTTATCTATTTAAGTGTTTCTTTTTTCTGTTTATGCATTTATATAATATACGCTAGATACCCGAAAAACCCGAACAAAACCCAAAGCGTTGCTCGAATCCAAACTGAGACCGAACCCCAACGGGCTTGTCATTTTCAAGACCGAACCCAAACCGAAATACTTGGTCCGGGTTTGGTCAGTGTAATACCCGAACCCGAAACCCGAATGCCCAGTCCTAGTTTTAAGTGCAAAGAGAGTGTTTTGGGAGCTTTTTCATTCATGGTGTTCTATGGATAGCCTCATTTATAGACGAATTTCTTGCTTATTTTAAAGAAAAATCTTGGATTTCATATATGAAAAGGTGACCAATTATCCCTAGATAATTTTGTAGTTAGCCAATGAAAAAGAGTTCAATTGGAAGTTTGGGAGATTTTCTTGCCACAAGGAATGCCAAGTGTTCTTTAATTTTTTTCATGTGAGTATTTTTCTAAGTGGCCAAATGTTCTCTAGATTTTTTTCATTTATTTTTTAATGAGTCCCTCTACTTAATGTGCTTCCGTAATTAGATAATTATGTTTTCCACTTATACTAATTAAGCACCACATTTTAGTTTTAAGCATGGACCAAATTTATTAACCGAATGAACTTAGGCATTCTTTTTGACAACTTTTCTAACCAATAAAAGTAGCTGATATAAATTCAAGTAATTACTTTGTTTTTGTTAAAACAAACTAAGGTATCTTCAAAATTCTTGTAAAATGTTACAATCAACAAACCGATTATAAAATTTACTAACCGATTGTCTATAGTTGAATGTAATTTGAGAAATGATTCAAATATTATCCAAAAATACCACTATGGTATTCTCAAAATTTTATGGAGTGTTACATGGATTGTATCAAATATTAAGAATAGCCGGAAATACCCCTAACCAAACTCTCACGTGGATTAGTTAACGGAAGATTTGGAGGGAAAACATGAAGAGGGACCTATTGTGCTTATTTCTAAAAGGCTGGAACATATGGAGGTGAAAAAAAGGTTGAGGATGAAATTGTTAAAATCAGCAAAGGTTGACGAAATGTGAAAATTTCCCATATATTATTATGCACAGAATTTTTTTCGGATTCTTGAATTTCTACAACTTAAAAGTACTATTAAAATTCATATCAATATCTTAGTTGATATTGAAAGGGGAAGAAAAAAATATTTCTTTAATAAGTAGAAATTAATTTAGCTGTGTCAATAAATTATCTTGTTTAAAGTCATGCTATTCAATATGAACGTAATACTTATGTCGGAATTAGCATTATATGATATGTAAAGTTTTGTCTTAATTAAAATAAAGATCATTTTTTGCTATTTAAATTTTTACCCTCCTAAATTAAAATTTCTGACATCATTTGTAAATCCGTCATTGGTACATGTGTCAAGCCTATTATGTCACGTTACGAATTTGGGTCTATAAATAATTAACTGATTGATTATAAAATTAGACTATCTATAGTTATGATACCGTTTAACAACTTTCGAGAAGTTTTCATCCCATGTGGGTGCCGCGAGCACCACATGGCCAGGAAGCCTTTTTAATAAAACTTCTTGTAAGTTCTTAAACATTATCATTCATTGTTAATCCATCAAAACATCTCCAATGTATGATTTTTTGACTCATCTATTTAGAGAGACAAAGGAGGAAAAAACATGTCGGTACCATAACTTTATCTATTTTTAGTTTTCATTTTCTTCTTATCACTTTTTTTTCTCTTGTACATCACTTTTCCTTTATTGTGTCTGTTTTAGGTCCAAAACTACACATCCATATTCAACTACTATTTTATCATTATTTTTAAATTTCTTTCCAATTCTTCCTTCTTTTTTACTTTTTCCTCTTTTTTTTTTCCTACACATCTTTCTATTCATATATCCAATTAAATAATTATCATCCCTTCAGCTCTCTCCTCTGTATCACTCGAAGACTATCGTATTGGAGATGCTCTCATAAGCAACTAGACTTTTGATTTCCATAGTAAATTATGACAAATTTGTACCAGAAGAGTATGACCTTTCGTTTCACAGTGGCGGAAATAAGAAGTGGCCCCCTGATCCACGACCACCCTGATTTTGGGAAAATTCCTTTTTTGTTTCTTTTAGTGTTTCGTTTAGGAGTCGTCAAATTTCAACTATTTTTTCAACCTTGCTTTGACTACGCCACTATCTTTTCATGACCAGCAAAGACCATTTTTTTATTTTTTATTTTTTGAAAGGTAACTATGCCACTGTTTTTTGAAAGACCATTGTTGTGTTCAATTTTTTTGAAGAAAAAGGGTTAATTTCACAAATCATCCCCAACCTTTGAGTTAAGAATCGACTTAGTCTCCAATCATTTTTTTTCAACCTCTTGGTTCCCCAACCTTTCATAAATTTGCACAATAGGTCTTTTTTAACAGATTCCGTCAATATTGCCATTACCTTTATAATAAAATTACTGTTATACCCTTTAATTTTTTAATTTTAAAAATAAAAGATTTAAAAATATTAAAAATAATAAAAAATAAAAAAAGAAAACACCCACCCCAACCCCATCCTACCATCTCCCAAGAACGGCCGCTATTTTGCTACCATTTCCGGCAGCATAATGGGGATTCAACTCTTTTTTGGGCTGAGAAGCCCGGCGGCCGTTCTTGGGGGTGGGGGTGGCTCGGGTCTCTTCTTTTTTGTTTTTAAATTTTTTATTATTTTTAATATTTTTAAATTTAAAAAGTTAAAGGGTATAACGGTAATTTTATTGTAAAGTTAACGACATTATTGACGGAATTAGTCAAAAAAGACCTATCGTGTAAATTTATAAAACGTTGAAGACCGAGGATGTCGAAAAAAAGGTTAAAGACTCGGTCAATTCTTAACTTAAAGGTTGATGATAATTTGTGAAATTAGCCCGATGAAAAAAGTATGCAATACTGTGTATTTGTTGATAAGTAAGTTTGAAGGATATTAGTAGGTAAATGAAAATATCCTAAAATTATCCGCTCGTTCTTTAGTAGATGGCCCTGATTTTTAAATCAACCAATAAACAAAAAGTAACAATCCTCTATTAGTTCGGGGTCACTTTAGTGCCATAACTTGTAATCACGTGAGGTAACCCTACAAATTAAGTTGTTGGGCAATGGTGGCCTTCAACACGGGTAAATTTTTTCCTAATGCAGGGCTAATTAACATAATACCAAAAAAAAAAAAAAATTCAAAGTTTTTATTTATTTCAACTGTATACACGTTAGTTACATAATGAATAATGCTATTTGATTAAAATAGCATAATAACCATATAAGTTAAAATAGCATAATAAGTCAACAAAGTTGAGATTATTTAAATAATGAACAAAAGCAAGCCATTACAACTTCCAATTTAATAAAATCATCAAATTTTCAATAGACCGCTCAATCACTAAAATATTATTTTTCCTGCACTTTTAAAAGCAAAAATATTAATTATACTTTCATGAAACAACTATGAGTTGGACTTAGCACAACGCGAAATTTCACAACCTTTAATTGGCGAGCGAGATGCAAACATTTTTCGCCTAACGGAAAAACCGTCTGTGGTCAGTTGTCATATCGTTTACTGGTGTCATAACAAAACAGTGGATAACACTAGAATGGTCTATAGATTGCATTAATAAAAAGTTGCTGCTCAAGTTATATAAAAAAAAAAATGGTTCTCTCCTCAACAACTTCCGATAGCGTATATGTGGATTAACTTTTTTATAGAAAGAACACGAGCACTGTTATAGAGACTACCTAATTATAAAAACACAAAAAATCACATGTGATTTCATGATACCACATATGGCTTCTTACCTTTTTTACAACAGCGAGCTCCATAGTGTTGTTTCCATTTAAAAAAAAAAATCATATATGTCATTTCCTGTTTCCCTTATATATATCACTAACTTGTATGACACAAAATTTATTTATCTAAATATATTATTATACTCACTCCGTCCCAATTATATAGTTCATATTGCCTTTTTTAGATGTCTCAATTATATAGACATCTTTCTTTATTAAAAAGTCTAAAATTACATTATTTTACTAATTTGACATCATTTAATAACTTAGTTAAAACTATTAATTTTAAATTATACTCATTAAATAAAGGTAACTTAGGAACACGAATTGCAAAATATATATTTTCAATACAATTTTTAATTTATGCAAACTAGCAAAATGGACTATATAATTGAGATGGAGGGAGTATATTTTTTCGCTAATATATCTGTGTATTCTTTGTTACTTTTTTTTCCTTTAAATTAGAAAGCAGTACATGTAGCTGATTTCTATTGAACCAGATCGAGTTCCACGTATTGAGTCACATCACATGTAATGTGGCTATTTTCTATTGACAGTTGAACTCTATATACAGAACTCAGTCTGACTCAATAGAAAAACACCTTATTAGAATAAGGGTGATAGTTCAAGTGTAAAGAGCACACCTTATTAGAATAAGATCTTTGTTTTGAGTTATTACCAAAACTCAAATGTAAGAATGTTTAACAATTCGGCCGGCTCGGGAGAGACAGAACTACAGTAGAGTTTCGTACAAGCATACCTATTTACGAGTAGGAGTTTTTGCCTACCATTAAGCGCCGAGGGGCTATTGGTGGCTACTATGCTTGAAGATAGCACTCGAAAGCCATACCTATGACTTCCTTCGTTCCCAGAGTCCTCTGGATCAGAACTTTGGCGCTTAGATGATTAGGTATTCTGGAGAGGTCTTTCAGAGCCTTTTGACAATCTCCGTTATCTGGCTCCTTCCCATTGGATTTGACAGTCACAAAAAGTCCAAGCAGAGCTTGTTCATGGCTCATTTAACACGAGTGAAGGCTCGAATTGAACCCCAAAACACTCAACCATCAGCCACTGATCTTGAGAGATAGGTGTTTCACCAGTGAGATCGGAAGAGCACACGTCTACATACCTATATGTCTGAATAAGTTTATAGTCTTGTCATTCCTTATTTTACCATGAAAAAAAAATGCATGTTGCACAAACTAATGTAGGTTTCAATTGATGTTTCAGCTTGAAGTGAAGTATATCATACCTTTTGAAGATGAGCTTGAAGGCGACTATATGTATGGGCTGGAATATTTCCCTCCTAATCCACCATGTCAGCCTAACACAGATGAGTCTGAACACATCCCTTTAATACGTCGCCGGTTTCCACAAGAAGAAATAATCAACATGTCATCCAGGTCAGAGTCCTTCCCTATTTTGATATGTTCACCTTTGAAAGCCAAGAAAAAGACTGCAAAGAGGCATGTTACATCCCCTGATGCGCCTGAGCCTCTCACACAAGATGGCAAAAAAAAAAAAAAAAATAGTGAACATGCACGCAAACCTCGTCAATCCAAAGATGTATGCCTCTTTTTACAATAATTACTCTTTGTCATGCTACATTTGATATTTTATAAATTTCAAGTATATTCTTCACGTCTCAACTGACATATTCTGTTTTCCACCATTTAGGGTGATGTGGCAACCAATGCACAGGTGCACAAATTGTTGCTTGATCTTCAGAAAAATCATTCTCACATTTTAACTCGGATGGATGCTCTAAAATCAAAGGTCAACTCAATAATTTCAACCCCTGTCAAAGTACAGAAGGAGACATCTGCCAAATTGAACGAGATTCAAAAAACTCAAGAGTTTTTGGCATAAAAAAATAGGTGGTATTCAGGATGAGTTATCCACTAGGAAAGACAATGGTGTGAATATATCAAATCAAAATATCGACTTCATTGTGCAAAAAGTTTCAGAGAATCTGCAGTCCATAGGTGTGTCGTCAATAAATGCGGCTGGACCACATCTTGATGAAATCAAGGTATACTTTATACAATTACATTTCACCTACATTAATACCAGTAGCATCCCTTTTGTCTGTATTTTTTTTTATTTTTTAATTAAAATATTAATCTCTCTCAATCTCTCAAGTCAAATCTTTCTTAGTTTGTAATCGGATTAACGTGGCAATAAAAAATCATTGTTTTTATTATACATTCATTTTTGCTCAAGTTTCCATAAATATTTACTTTATCAAAAAATTGACAATCATAAATATAGAAGTTCTTGCGTTCCTTACTATCGACTTAATTAGGCTACTGTTTGATTGCACTTAAATGTGGTGCAAGTAAATAAGGAATAGCCTTGATTAAAACATCAAACATGACATTTTTGCCACATTAAGGTAGCGAATATATCTTAATTCTTATTAACGCTTATATAGTCTTGGTTTTATCTTTGGGTAATTTTTGTTATATAAGACTTCAACTTTAAGTTATTAATTAATTAATGCTATTTGTATTATATAGTCTTATTATGGATATTATATATATGTAACTCTTTTTTGCAGCATCTCTCAACAAAATTTTGTATTAACTAGAATATCACCGACTCGACAATGTTAGAAGTCATTGTTGAGTACCTATTTCTTATCATATACAAAGGTGCCAAGTTGATCTCAACATTAAAGAAAGTAAATCTATCACTAATTAAATATGTTTATCTAATGTGATATTATACATAGCATTAATTACCAGTTTCCCTCTAATGCCTTCATGTATTTTTTCAGTCCACTCTCCACCATAGATCAAAAACACCCTAAAATTGTCCATGCTTGCATCATCATAAAGTTAAGATAGAATATGTTAGCTTGTATGGCTGCTTCTATAACATATTGGAATATCTTTATATATCACATAAATGATATTGATATAGCCACTATATTCACGAAATAGTTTATGCTTTCGACCCACTGTCAATTTTGAATGAAACAAAAATCAAAATCACACAATATGCAACCATACCTTTTTCTACTATATGGATTTCCAACACCTCGTTGCAACGTTCTTTAATTCCTTATTCGGCGGATCACATCCCAGAACTTCGACTATATAGAACGAATTACTATTATTGATTTTTTTCTTTTTTGGTGTAAATAAACGTTCTGTATATTCTCAACAATTTACACAAAATAATATCTCATTTCAATCATCCACAAATTGTTAGCATTTGATTGGGTTATTTTATCATGTATCTATCTCTCCCCTCAATCCGCTCTATTTTTCACGTTCCAGTTTGATATAACTGATCCATATATATAGTAGCTCCTTTATTGCATTTTGACTTCCTGTAACCCGTTATATGGGATATATAATATTAATATTAATATATACATGAAATAATATTTTTATATGTCATATATAATCTAATATAGACGTGTCCCGATTTGTGCAAGAATGGAGGAATATATGCTGATTTTTTGCAGTACAAGATTTACACATGATCTGTGACTTTTCATATTATAATAGTGGTGCATATGTATTTAACCCAACTTTTAGGCTTACAACCTGGCTCAAATTTAACTCGAGGATGTTTAAACGAATACCTTCAAACGAAAAATTATTTAGAGAAAAACGTGCAAAAGATTTATGCCAATGAACTCGGTTAAAATGACGGTGAAAAAGATGTTCCATTCCGCCCAATGTCCTAGCCCATATATTCTTTATTCATTTCAAAAATTAATTAACATTATTAATTAATTAATTACAATTAGTTAAATGGGTTAAGCACATAATTTTCTTTGAATTGATCAAATTAATGTGGCTTATATAAAAATTTATATTTGTGTTACTGTTTAATTAAAAAAATCACATATAAAAAAATTGCTTAGAACAATAAACTAATTAAGTCACATACAAAGGAAGTCGTATTTAGTTGGTAAGTCATATCTAATCAATAGTCACATTTCATATAACTTTCTTATTAAAAAGTTACATATAGATTAAAATCTTAGATTTACACAAGAATTGCGTGACGTATAATTTTTTGTTTTGAAAAGTTGCATAATGATTATTTGGCATTTACTACATATATGACTTAGACTCGATTCTAAAAAGTCCAGTTTCATGTAACATTTTCAATTAGAAAGTCACATATACTACCTTTATTTTAAAAAGATAGTCCACTATTCTATTTTGGTCCTTCTTAAGAAGATAGTCCACTTACCATATTGAATATGTATTTAATGCTTCATTTCCATATGTGCCTCTAATTAATTATTGTTATTCAACAACCTATGCATTGAAAGTCTTTCAAACAATTAATGGGATACAAGGGTATATGTGGAAAAATAAAGTAATTGAATGTTTCAACTATATCAACTATCGTTTCTTAATATTTGTAAAAATAACTACTGAAACTATCTTTGTGGGTTGGTGTTTGTAATTAAAATCATAGATTTACATGAAAAAATGTATATGCCGTGTAATTTTTTATTTTAAAAAGTCTCATTGTGATTATTAGACATTTACTATATACTAAAGTCAGTTGTAAAAAGTCACGTTTCATGTAACTTTTTCAATTACAAAATTATGTATAAGTTAAAATCATAGATTTATACAAAAACCGTGTGGCATATAACTTTTCATTTTAAAAAGTAACATAATGATTTTTTGGCATTTACTACATACGTGACTTAGAGTCAAATGTAAAAAGTCAAGTTCCGTGCAACATTTCCAATAATGTAAAATTATTTTAATTTATATAGTTAATTTAATTTGATTAAAAAAATTTATAATTAAATTAATAGCTAACTCACCCACATGTATAAAAGAAGGGTTCTTTATATAAAAATCACTTTTCATAAAAGGGTTTTAAAAAAACCTCTTAATTGGAAAGTAATTGTAAAAATGCCCTTTTGTATTGTAAAACTGTCCTAAACCAATTTTAATTAAAATTTAATTCTTTATTAATTTTATTAGTATGAGTTATTATTTTTTGTAAATTATAATTAAAATAATAATAATTAACAGTAGTAATTTTTCCAATAAAAAGTAATGTGTTCACTGTAACAGCCACAACACCCACCATCACCGCTTTCAACTTGGACCATTGACAATCACCGTTGCCACAAGCACATTAATAAATGATACCATTCAAAAAACAAAATGTTACCAGAAAATAGTAACAAATACAACAGGCTAATTGTAACTAAAAAATAAGTCCAAATAAAACAACAAAAGAAAAAAAAAAAACAAAAAGTGGACAGTAACAACAACACAATAAATTAAAAAAAGAAAATTCATTGGAAATTTAATAGAAAAAAGAAAGGTAACAATCACCAAAAACACAAAAAAATTCATGTGAAATTAAAAAGAAAAATAGTAACAACCACAAATATATATATATATATATATATATTAACAACGTGACAAATGTTAATAGTGTAACAAAAAAATTATGGTAAATAATTCAGTAAAGAACATGGTAACAAGAAACAAAACATGGTAGCAAAAATATATGCATTTAAAAACATGACAATACAAAAGAAACAAAAAAAAAAAAAACCATGGTAACAATTCCAAAACAATTTGTGCTAATACGTCACAAAACTAAGAAATAGTGTTAACAAGTAACAAAAAACAAAAACACACCCGAAGATATGGTATTATGTTGTAGGAAATTAAAAAAAAATCTAAAATAAAACGTAATCAAGAAAATAAAATGAGGGAAAATGTTTCAAAAAAATAAAAAAGAAAAGTGAAGGCAGGGTTATGGGTGCCGCCCAATGGGTACCACTGGAAACTGATATGGCGGCACCCAGCAGTAGCCTGCTGCTATTGTTTGCGGCAACCAAGGAGGTGGCGCAACACCTCCTCCGATCTGATTTCTGATTTATTAGCAGTAGCTGCGTTGTTGCAAGCGGCAATGGATAGAGGCTGGTAGAACGGGTGGTGGATGGTTTTCACATGAAGAATAGGAATGGTAAATAATTAGGGTTTGGGTGAGGGTTGGATTATATAATGTGTAATGTTAATAAATTTAAAAAGTATTTAAATTAATAATTATGATAATATAATTTTTTGTTTAAATATAATAATAAAAAATGAAATAATAAGGATGTTTCTGCAGTTAAAAAGGGTAAATCAACAATTAATTTTAGTTTTAAAGGTATAATTCAAGATCCAGTTAAAAAATATGTATATTGCCCACCCACTCATGTCTAATGCGTTGCAAAATGGCCCATTTGTATAATTGGGGAAGAACGCACCGCCAGGAAGAAGTGTGCATAATTACGGCCAAAATTCAAGGATAACCAGCGTGTTTCTATGACCTTTAACATTGTTAATTACTAATTCCGGTTTTTTCAATACTAGAAAAAATTTGAAATAATGTGCCTAATTTTCCCATTTGACTCAACTCATTTACATCTCTACTCATCTCCACCCAAAAAAAGGGTTTTTTAGGAAAATACCGCAAAATCAATTTTTAGAAAAAATCATGTTTGAAATAATTTTCGAAGGTTTTTGACAAAGAAAATTATTTACCTTACAAAATAAGATCGAAAAGTTCATTGTATTTTAATTTCCACAACTTCTGATGAACTTTGTTATTCAAGAATTATGAAAGATGATTTTTTATGAAGCGCAATTCAAAACAACAATGTACTTCAAAATAAATTACTCGATTCATCATAGATTTCCCTATTTGATTATCAGTTTGAATGGTTGAAATATATGGTGTGGGTAAAATAATAGAATGATAGTTAGGGTATTTGTGACTTTTTATTAAAAGATAATTAAATAAATAAGATAAATATGGTGCCGAAAAAAATAATCGTAATAGTAATATAATTACCTTGGAATATATGTAAAAAGTAATGAGTCATAAGCATAGCATCTCAAATACGGCCCCGTACCAAACATGCACCACACAAATTTGTCCATATCCACTGAGAACACGCCCATAATTTTATTAAGGTTTTCTTTTTTCTTTTTAATGATTGAAATTCTACCTTGAATTTTTGAATTAAAAAATCATATAAAATATTAAAAGTCACATTAAATTAAAAAATATATATATTAAAATCGTATATAGAAATTAAAAAGTCACATTTGTGACTATTTATTTTTGCTATGTGACCTTGTAATTAAACATGAATTTTTAATTTTAATGTGTGACGTATTTCCTATGTCGTCTTTTGAACAGCCTATATGCATATCTGAACATGGCTTTTCAGTTTCTAATATGTGACTTTTTTTTAGGATGATCTATATGCGAATTTTAAATGGTTTCTTTGAAAAAAGAAAAAAAAGTAAAATTCAATTTTCAAAAATCAAAAGTCACATATAGCATCACATATAGAAGTTAAAAAATTACAGAATATATGACTTTTTAATTAAATCGTGTCCTTTTTTTTGGGTAAAATTGTGACTTTAAAAAAAAAGTCACAGAATATGTGACTTTTTTTAGTTACGCTGTGTATTTTTATTTGCTTTATGTGACTTTTTTCCAAATGATCTATATGCAATCTTTAAATGTTTAAAAAAAGAAAAAGGAAAAAGTCAATTTTCAAAATTAAAAAGACACATTTCATTAAAAAAACCACATATTGAAATTAAACGTGACTTTTTAATTACTATATATATATGTGTGTCTTTTTTCAAGATGACATATATTCGAACTTTAAATGTTTAATTAAAAAAAAAAGAAGTCAATTTCCTAAAAGTAAAAAGATATTTAATTAGAAAAATCGTATATTGAAATTAAAATGTCACATGCATTGAAACAAAAAAATCACATTTGTGACCTTTTAGTGAAAGACTTTTTAATTGATATGTGTGATATATATATGTATATATATGTATTTTCAATTTTGCTCCAATGACACCAAATGTCTCCATTACTCGATGTATATGGTGCATTAATCTCAACTTATTCTATAGGCTCACATATAAAGTCATAATTAATTTGAGTAGTCACATCACATAGACCAGATGTATCTGAATTAAAACTTGATCATTTATGTGACTTTTTGCGTACAAAGTAAATTAAAGAAAAGTCAATTCCCAAAAATTTGCACCGTTTTCCTTTGGCAGTTTTGGTGGACCCATGTGAGCAGACAAATGTCGGCTATATTTGATCTTTGGGTGCTTTGAACCTTAATTATGCCTTGTTTTGTAGTTTAGCCGTGTTATTCAAAATTTAAGATAATAGTAAATACTTGGCCTAATTTTCCCATTAAAAAAAAAAAAGCGCAAATGTGAAATCAACAAAGTTGATCCGACAGCCCACATATGACATATATGCGCATGACGGCATGAAACTCGGTTTGAGACTATTTATTTGATTATGGACACGTGTCAACTCCCTCCAAGCACCAAAATGGCCAAAAGTTCACCCCTCTTTTGTCCCCACTCCCAGTTAAATTCCAAAATGAGAAAAGCATAATTTCCAAAAAAAAACTTCAACACAATGATAGAAAATTGTGTGTACGGTCAAAATATCCACCATAATTTTCTATTTGAATAAAAAACTAGACAAAAAGTTTAATAAAATAGATATGTAATTCACACAATTATTATGAATTTAAAATTAACATGATGTGTTGAAAAATAAAATATTATCATGTGTTAGTTTTGTTGAACTTTTTTGTACATCTTTTTATTCAAATAGCACAGTTCAGGAAATGCAATATGAAAAAAGAATTATTGTTTATCTAGTAGCATGAAAAACAACAAAAATAACAAGTAGCCGGATTAACTACATAGAATATCTTAAATAAATAATTTAAATTAGTTAAAGTTGGGTATACATCATTTTATAAGAAGCACTCAAAACACTGCCGAGTTCTTTTGTAGGAAATGCCACTATCACTCTTCCACTCATAAGTTTCGCTCAACTCATGATGGAATACCATATGACTGTTTAAGCAACATTGAAGTTTTTACTTTTTCGATTAATTAATATAGCTTGAATGAATGCTTATTATAATAATTATTGTTATGAGTTTAGACTACGTAATTACATGACTATAGATATGAATCCTTCTATTGACTTGTGCGAATCAGAAAACTTCGTGGGGCTGTAAAATCAAATATTCTTTTCACAAGAGTCTAATTATCATTTAATTCAATATATAATAATAATTGTTATTACATTGTTTAAGACACAAAAAGAAAAACAACCCTACACGCATATAACCCAGTAAGTTTTCATTTAAAGAGAATTAGGAAGACCCATATGAGGAGCCATACAAAAATTGATTTACATATTTTCAAAGTGTTTCTTCTTATTTTCTTTAAATTTTTCTCAGCGTATATGTCTCCAAAAATTTTAAATGAACACGGTGTTCATGGGCACCATATCAACCGCAGATGGACCACCCAGCATGTCCATGCAAGTGTGGAGCTTGCGCATATGAGATCAACTCTCTATAAGTCTTAGTTAGCTAGATTTGTTTGCATCTCTTGCTCGAAACTCATACCCTGTTAATTAACATATAACAATATATGTACATGTAAGTTGAATACTATAAAGACTTCTTTGTAGCCAATGTAGGATGATGGTCACTTTAATTAGTTTTTAATGCTCAAAATTGAAATTTTCACTAAGATTTTGCATTTTGCACTAACATAATATAAGTCGATATTTTATAAAGAAACATTTTCGAGTAAAATTCCTTTATCACCTCCCTTTTTTTTTTTGGGTGGGGGTGGGGAGTATCAATCATTTTCTTTCTTTTTTTTTTTTAAGTAAAAATCAGTCATTTTCTTTGAGATCATATAGTAGATATATTAAGAGCTTTCCAAAGGAGGGCAAAGACTCAATATTTCCACGCGCCTATATATGATTTAGAAAAAGTTGTCTGGTTTCACATTTTGGGTTTGGACCCTGTCCACGAGTCATAACCCTCCACCTGGCTTAAGATCTATTTTGCCAATTGAATCTAATAATTATAATTTTTTTTTTTGAGAAACTTAATATAATTATAATTATATAGCGTAGAAGTTGGACCTCTTCAAAGATTCTCTAAAAATAATTTACATCTATTGGAAACACACTTAACTCTCTCTAAAAGTCCCCCCAACCTCCGCCCCCCCCCTCCCCCAAAAACCTTTTTATAGCTTTTTACCCTGTTTCCCTTTAAAGTAAGGTAAGTGTTATTCTATTAGTGTTCATGAAGATTCTCGTGTTTACAACATTATTATTATTTTTTCCGGTATTTGTAATATGAACCAATTAAACACACACATAAATTCCTGTGAACTTCTAGAATTCGTTTGATTTCATTAAATTTTGAATTTGAAGCGGTCACACATATGAATAATTATTTGTGTTAATTTGAGTTTTGAATTTTGAAATAGTTTTTCTACTTTGATATATTCAATGATAGGAACATGTTAAATTTGACAAAACGATGAGGACTTGAAATTTCGTCTTCCCAGATAAACAAATAGTACTCCCTCCATCCTACAAATATAGCCCGTGCATTCTTTTTTATCAGTCCAATAAAGATATAACACTTTCCTTTTAGAATATATGTACGTAGTTAAAATCTTAATTTTCATATATGCCCTTATTTAATGAGTATATTAGTAAATTGCACATAAATTTCACTGTTTCAGTAACATTAATTGTAACTTTTCTCAATCTATGTGAAAATAGAAACAAACATATCTTTGTGGGATAGAAGGAATAAAATGAACAAGATTAAGAAAATGAGTTTAATGTACTTGGAAAAGTTTAACTCACAATCTTTCAGCTATACCCTTATTTGCTCATTAATACTATTATTGAAAAAGCATAAACTTAACCCACAATCTTCCTACTATACCCTTATTTAACACACATCTAACAAGGAATGATGAATATAATTCGAGACAGATGAAAAGTGAATAGGAAAATATCTTCACTAAATAGAGGGAGTAATAAGTAATTCATTTTTCTCGATCATTAATGATCACAACAAATTTACATGATATCAAAAGAATAATACTATTTATCTAAATTAGATGCCAGTTGTCATTTCCTTATTAACTATTGAATAAAATTCAATGCTCCCATGTATTTATACATATTTATCCATCCCTAGTGTAGTAATGCCAACTCTCTATGTAAATAAAAAACATTACTCATATTAAAAAAAAAAGATATTTACTATAAAAAAATATTTTTCTTAATTTAATGAAATAATAATAAATTCAACATTAACACATAGAACTTATAAGAGCGACCCAAGATGATTTTTATTTTATTTTTCCTTTTCAAACGTTTAGCAAATAATGTAACATCTCAATTGAAATTTTCTGAAAAAAGGTTTGAAATTAATTTTGGATGGATCCGAAATTTATCTTTCACCTTCCGTAACTGGAGACGGATCACTATATATTGGCCCATTAGGCCTGTGGATCATTCTCCATCAGCCCCACCATTACCGCCCGAGGACAAGTTCTCAGAGTCCTTCTATTGAATCAGGTGCCTGACAATGAAGTGTTTACACTTTATGGTCACGTGAAGTGTAAATACTTCATTAGGTGCCTGACTCTATAAAGAACCAAGCACCTGATTTATTAGAATTTTTGCAAGTTTTCATCCTCAATCATCATTCATCAATGGCGAGATCGTCTTTTCCACGTGCAATGTATTAGAGCCTATTTTGGTACATTAAATAGGACCAAGGACAGTCAACACTATATAAACACTTATTCGCCATTTGTAATCATTTCTTTTGGTGGTCGCTCTTATGAAAAAGAAAATGCAATAAAAGCTTGTCAAATAATCTGGTCGACGATTAAAAAAAAATCGATCGAAATAATCGTAGATGAAAATACTATAATCTCGATTAAAATACTATAATCTAAGTCAACCAAAAAAATGTCACAGGAATAGACTAAATGAGTTGTGTTATTTGAATAAAAGGTTATATAAAAACTTAAACAAAACTAACATATAGCAGGATCTTGTTTTTCAACACATCGCATCACCTTTTTATCAATGGTAATTACATATGCCACATTTTCATTTTGTTATATTTTTTGCCTAATAATTTGTCTAAATAGAATTATTTCGGTGGAAAAAGGTAATCTTTTGAAACGCATAAAAACCCCCACCTTCACTTCCTTTTTTAAAACCCCACCAAAATCTCTCTCTGGTAATCTTTTGAAACCCTATAAAAACCCCACCTCCATTCCCCTTTTTAAAACCCCACCAAAATCTCTCTCTCTCTCTCTCATAAACACAAAATGTGGCAAATAAAATCCCCCTTCTTGTCTTGCAAATGCAACTCAGAGCAACCTAATCACTTCTCAATGAAACCCCAAGAATCAGACATCTTAAACTCTTTGATCCCCAAAAGCCCAACACCTCAACAAGAAATCAAGAAACCCAAAAAAACTACACACCTTTCCCTATTCATTCAAGAATCCAAATCCATAGCCAAAATAGCCCTTCCAATGATACTAACCGGATTATTACTCTACTCGCGTTCCATGATCTCGATGTTTTTTCTTGGCCGCCTCGGGGACCTAGCACTCGCCGGAGGCTCGTTAGCCATAGGGTTCGCCAACATAACCGGATACTCGATTCTTTCGGGCTTAGCCATGGGAATGGAGCCAATATGTGGTCAAGCTTTTGGTGCAAAAAAATACACACTCCTTGGCATTTCCTTGCAGAAAACAGTTCTGTTACTCATGTTAACATCTTTCCCAATATCTCTTCTATGGCTTGACATGAAAAATATTTTGCTTGTGTTTAAACAAGATGAAGCCATTGCAACACAAGCTCAAGAATATCTTTTGTACTCACTTCCTGACCTTTTGGCTCAGTCTTTACTTCATCCCCTGCGTATATATCTCAGAACACAATCCATTACTCTGCCCCTAACATTTTGTGCAGCAATGTCGATTCTCCTTCATGTACCAATAAACTATCTTCTTGTCTCGAAACTTGGTTTAGGCATCAAAGGGATTGCACTGTGTGGTGTTTGGACTAATTTTAACCTTGTAGTTTCACTGATTCTATATATTTTAATTTCTGGGGTGCATAAAAGAACCTGGGGTGGCCTGTCCATGGATTGCTTGAAAGAATGGAAACCCCACTTGAATTTGGCAATTCCAAGCTGCATTTCAGTGTGTTTGGAATGGTGGTGGTATGAAATCATGATTTTGCTTTGTGGGTTGTTACTGAAACCCAAGAAAACAGTTTCTTCAATGGGGATTTTGATCCAAACCACTTCATTGATTTATATATTTCCATCTTCTCTAAGCTTCAGTGTCTCCACCAGAGTTGGGAATGAATTGGGTGCAAGACAACCAGCAAAGGCAAAACTTGCGGCCATTGTAGGCCTTACAGGTATAATTACACATTTCCGATTTCACCTTATTCGTCATTATTCAATATCTCGTCTAAAAGCTAAAAGGTGACAACAAGACTTGATATTGATTGAACGACCCATTTATTTTATATATTTTTTTAATGTTGACACAGGCAGCTTCATAATGGGATTTTCAGCACTGTTCTTCGCAGTAATCATGAGGAATATTTGGGCCAAAATGTTCACTCATGATCAAGAAATCATAGCATTGACTTCACTGGTTTTACCAATTATTGGGCTCTGTGAGCTGGGAAACTGCCCACAAACAACTGGCTGTGGTGTTTTGAGAGGAACAGCAAGGCCCAAAGTTGGAGCAAACATCAATTTAGGCTGTTTTTATCTGGTCGGGATGCCGGTGGCCATCGGTTTAGGGTTCTACGGTGGCTTTGATTTTGAAGGGCTGTGGTTGGGGCTGCTGGCAGCTCAGGCTGCCTGCATGGCCACCATGATGGTGGTTTTGCTTCTGACAGATTGGGAGTTTGAAGCCCAAAGAGCCAAACAGCTCACTGGCTCCAAAATTGCTGGTAAATTCGAGGAAATTAAGGAAAATAATCAACTTCTTTCAGCAGAAACTAAGGAAGGTCCATAATATTAATTTTTTAGGTGAGATCATGTAGTTTTTGAACTAATTATATTTTGTTTACCCTTTTTTTTTCTTTTTCTTTTGAATTTGAATTAATGTAAACACACATGTACGCAGTCGTATATGTGATGAATTAAAGTGATTCATGCGGTCGACTTTAAATTTTATTTTATTTTTTAAACTACAAGTACAATACCAATTTACAATATAATTATATGAGTATGATCTTTTTTTATTTTTTATTTTTTTACATTAATTAAATATAATATAAGCTGAAACCCAACACAGATCCATATATTTTGGCTAGCTAGCGACTTCATATATGTATTTTCGTTGGATACTAGAAACATGTACAACTCATGCGATCGGTTAAAAGCATATAGCGTACATACTTCAGAGAATATACTAAAATTCATCAAGTACGATGATTATTAATTATATTATTGTATATATGGGTGGTATTTACTTTCTTGATAATTAAAAATGTTGCATGCTTTGTTTTTTCTTTTTCTTTTTACTTTACTAACTCTTTCAAAAAGGAAAAAAGAAAAAAAGAAAGAAAAATTATTGGACTAAAAGTTTTTTGCAGGTCAATGAAATGTAATATTCTGAAAATCCTTATTATATAAATTGTAAAAACGATCATTTTGTTGGAAAACCAACTAGATAAAATGAACAAACAGCAAAAGACTTTATTTACGGGAGGAGGAAGACTTAAAAGAATACTTAATTTTATATTTCTTGTAATTGACTTGATATCAAATGCATACAAAAATAACCTTTTATAGGCTTTAGGAATATACGTTTTCTACCAATTTATGACAATCTAAATGCATTACTATTAAATAAGAACATAACTTCAAACAATAAGAACATAACTTAACTAATCTATTAATGTAACAATAAATAAAGTTTAAGTTTCTAACATCCCCCCTTAAACTTGATTTATTATAACTCCGAGTAAACTTCGAAACTTCAAGAAT
The DNA here is from genome assembly GCA_963692815.1 of Nyctanthes arbor-tristis. NCBI lineage: Eukaryota > Viridiplantae > Streptophyta > Magnoliopsida > Lamiales > Oleaceae > Nyctanthes > Nyctanthes arbor-tristis. The sequence continues at coordinate 67,437 of CAVNYN010221710.1, forward strand.
AAATCAATTTTCAATGACTTGGTGAATATATCGGCAATTTGATCGTGAGACTTTGTAAACTTTAACTCCACATACTTCTTGTCAATACAATCTCAAACAAAATGATACTTCATATCGATGTGTTTGCTACGATCATGGAAAATTGGATTCTTGGCCAAAGACAATGCCGACTGATTATCAACAAAAATCTCCGTCGGATCACCTTGTTTCAAAGAAACCTCCTTTAACAAATTTCTTAGCCAAATTGCTTGACTAACACATGATGCAATAGCAACATATTCTGCTTCACAACTTGAAAGCGTAACAATTCTTTGCTTCTTCGATGACCACATAAAAGCTGTATCACCCATGAAGACTTGTGCTCTTTCTATCATCCACATCTCCACTCCAATCACTATCACTATAACCAATAAGTTTGTAATCAGTAAAGTGTGTGTAAAATAGGCCATAATGAATGGTACCTTTAACATATCATAAGATTATCTTCGCTGCCTTCATATGTGTCGAGGTCGGGTTCTCTATGTAACGACTAACAAGACCCGTCCCAAATAAAATATCGGGTCATGTGCATGTCAAATACTTCAAACTTCTAACAAGGCTCTTGTAAAGAGTTGAATCAACCTTTTCACCATCATCAAATCTTGACAACTTTATTCCACAATCAACGGGGGTGCTAACCGGCTTCGAGTCTTCCATTTTAAATTTTTCAAGAATCTTTTTAGCATAAACTTCTTGAGAGATGAAAATTCCATCTTTTTGTTGTTTCACTTCAATGCCAAGATAATAAGCCATCAACCCGATATCCGTCATCTCAAACTCTTTTGCCATAGTCATTTTGAACTCGCCAAATAATATTTGATTGTTTCCTGTAAAAATCAGATAATCAACATATAGGCAAACAATCAAAATATCACCATTGGAATTCACCTTGCGATATAATGCATGTTCATGAGGACACTTGATAAACCCGTTACTTTGAAGGAATTTATCAAGTCTCGAATTCCATGCCCTTGGAGCTTGCTTTAAACCATATAAAGCTCTCTTCAATTTCAACAATTTCTCTTCATGCCCTTTCACAATGTATCCAGAAAGTTGTAGTATGTAGATGTCTTCTTTAGATATCCATTCAAGAACGCAGATTTCACATCCATTTGGTGAATTTTCCAACTATTTTGCGCAGCCAAAGAGATAATCAGTCTAATTGTTTCAAAACGAGCTACATGTGCAAAAACTTCATCATAATCAACTCCGTGTTTCTGACTGTATCCTTTAGCTACCAGTCTTGCCTTGCAGTGTTCAATTTCACCATTTGCATTCATCTTTTCTTTAAATATCCACTTGACTCTAATTGTCTTTTGATTGTCAGGAAGTTGGCTAACTCCCAAGTTTCATTTTTTTCAATGGCTTCAATTTCCTCATCCATGGCTTTCTTCCATTTCTCATCTCGAATGGCAACATCAAAACCTACAATCGCATGATTAGCAAATAAACAAAAAAGAGTTAATTCTTCAGTGTTATCATAGATTTCCCGCAAACTCCTGTATCGTTGCGGCCCTTCATTCGAGGAGGAATGTGTTCCTTAACCATGAATTGAAGGTGGACTTGAAGGCTGTGTTGCATGAGATGGAATGTTCAAGATTTCGTCATCATCATCACCAATTGGGAAGACATTATAATTTTCTTCTTGCTGAATTTGCCAATTCCAAATGTCTTCTTCATCAAAATAAACATATCTACTAGTAATCACTTTTCCATTAATTGGGTTGTAGAGTTTGTAGCCTTTCGATCTTGAATCATAGTTGATAAAGAT